>PRKT01000035.1:728316-749467 GCA_003671525.1 Saccostrea glomerata | reverse complement strand
AATTTTTAAAAAAAAAAAAAAAAAAAAAAAGCTTAATCTTTATAAAATCATTAACTGTTAATTACCAAGGAGAGCTATGGTTTTTTTTAAACCTATAGATCTTAGACGTACACCCTTATACTTATACAGCACCGTGCCATGAACGTAATTTTCACTATATATTTATAGTAAAACGTAATTTTCACTATATATTTATAGTAAAATGGCCTTTTTTACAAATTCCTTACGTTTTCATAGCCTAGACCAATATTTGTTATTTGTACACAAAATTTCCAATTTTGATGTAGTTTCAATTGATATAAAACTTAATCTGTTTCTTACAGCAGATTTGAAATGATAATACATGATATTAACTTGTAGGCTATAATTATAAAATGTACACTCTCCATATAACGCTTTAAATTGCAAGGATTTTTGACACCTTCAAAATTTAATCGTGTTCCACTTATTGCATTTTCTTTACTGTTTGACAGAATATAAATTTGTATTGCAATATTTTGGAATAAATTTTATTTAAAGACAATTTTCATTAAAATCGGTTGGGTTGAAATAAAATTAGAACAATTTTTTTTTTAAATCTAAATTTACTATAAACGACGTTTGTTCACAAATATATGGCACAGTGCTTTTTATATAATGCGGATAATACGAAGTTGAATAGAAATTGAATTCGCAATAGAAACTCGTAACGTTGGACTTTTTTTCCCGACTTTCTCATCATTTAATTGTGTTTTTTTTAAAGACTGATAAAGTACTTATTCAATTCATGCTTCTTTTTTAATTTATTTATTTTCCTAAAATAAAGGTGTGATAAATCTAACGAATTGCAAAATGTGTTAAGTCTTATGAATTTTAGATATTATTTCTTAAAACATAATTAGTATATATATTTTTTCTTTTTCCTAAAGTTACAATGAAGCGCATTGAAGTGGTAAAATTTTCCGTTTGGATGGAACGTTTTGAGCTATCTTTAGACACGCCCATTTGTTTAGAAAGAAAAAAATCGGTCAAATGATTCAATCGAATACCTGTAGAACAGGTATTCCATAAATATAATAGCCAATCAAATCGACGGTCTACATAAACACCGAGTGAGCACGTGTTCGACTGCATATACATGTTATGCTAACTCCAATAAACATGATAAAATCATAATTATGTACAAATTCGTTTCAATGCGTGTTTTAAAGTAAGCGGGGACTATATATATAGCTCTTTCTTATTAAAAAAAATCTTGATTTCAGTGTAACAGATGTTGCTTGTCGTGCAAAGTAGGGTGTACTAAAACATTACGACGAATATTAGGGAAAATTTTACCACTTCAATGCACTTCATTGTATCACACATTAGTACACAGGTTTTCAAGTGTACACAATTGAAAACATTAGCTTCCAGACAAATAATTATGTTCCCCAAACGAAGTTGGGGAACATATTGTTTTTACTCTGTTTCTTATTATTATTATTTTTCTTCTTCCTGGGAAAATTTTGTCCACGAGAGATCTTGTAAACTACACATCCGACCAAGGTAAAATGTTTTTAGGGTCAGTAGACATGTTATGTAGATTTGCCGAACGAAGGTCATTTTGCGCGCACGTGCTTGCAAGAGCGCGCACGTGCAACACTTGAAATGACCAATATAATGGATATTGCTGTAACTTTTCTTTTTCTTGATGAATTTTTTTGAAACTCATAATGTAAGGATACATTAGTAGTATAGACAAGATGGCATGGTCAAAATAGCAAGATCTCACGCGCATGCACGTGCGCTTCGCTCTGATTGGCTGAAACTAAAGTCTCAATATCTTTCTTGTTTCTTGTCATAATCTTTTGAAATTTTGGACATAGTCCTACATTATGAAGATTTACAGCATGATATATAAAAATTTCATGAAAGCATGCGCATTCGCTCGTGCTGCAATCTGATTGGCTGAAACTTTAAATGGCTATATCTCCTTTGTTTTTTGACGAAATGCTTGGAATTTTAAAATATAGTCATTCATTTAGATATTCTTCAATACGATAAAGATAAAAATTTATGAAATCACGCGCATGCATGTGTGCTGTAATCTGATTGGCTGAAACTTCAAATGGCTGTAACTCCCTTGTTTTTCAACCAAACAGGATGGGATTTAGAACATAGATAAATATAAAGGACTTCTACAAAAAGGTGTAGTCATTATGCACGTGCTTCTACGTGCGTGCACGTTAAATGAGTAAAATTAAAAATACACTCGAATGAGTGAATTTTTTAATACTTTTGGATTAAATGCTTTAATATTAAGTATATTAAAATTTGAGATATTGTAGACAAGATAATATGGTCGTTAAGCACATGAACACGCGTGCAATGCCTATTTTTAAATATAATTTCTATTTTTCTGGGAAGATCTTGATTAAGTCTAAATTCCATAAAGTATTTCTTATCTAATAGAGATTACAGGGAATATGGCACGAAAACGGAGTTGGGGAGCGTTTGGGGAACATCTGTAACGGTCCCCGTTACAATTAGCACTAGTTTGTATTTCTATTGCATCAGAATAATATCTATTCATTTTCAGTGTGTCAGCAAAACAATGATTACCTTGACCCCAATTTGGCGGTCAAATTTTATTTTTATCAGTGCAGACATTCTCAATAGGTGAAAATGGCTACAAACAAACAAGGACGAGAATATTCAAATGGTGTTGGAGTTAGCAAAGATCTGAGAGCATTAATTGTTCAAGAAGTCATTGAACGAGGTGGAAGTAGCGTTACCGGCAAGGTTCCAAGAGGTGTATTCACTGCTGTTTCGGAAAAGTTCAAGGTTGTAGTGCAAACGGTGTCAAATGTTTGGAAACGATATTTGTCTACTGGAGATTTGTCAGAGAGAAGGAGAAACACTCAAGGGCGTCCAAAACTAACAGAACCAGACGTAAGGATGATTCAGTTTCTGAAACAAGAATCGCCATCTGTAACTGGAAGAGAAGTACTAGATAAATTAAAAAAGTATTCCCCCGTTTCTGGGAATGTGACGGTCAGAACAATCAATAGGTCGTTGCGTCGTGATTTGAATTTCACATTTAAAAGGTTGAAACGCCCCATATGTGATCGATTCACTCAAGGCAATATGTTTTACACACAAGCATACATTAACTATTGACAAACAAAACAACCACATCAAATAAAGTTTATGGACGAAAGCGGTTTTAAAACAACATGTGTGAACCGAAATTATGGTCACTCTGAAAAGGGTACATCCTGCATAGAAGTCGGAAGGTATCTTCCTGGTCGAAATCTAACCTTGAACCTTCTTGTTAGTGTTGACTGTGTGCTCTACTATAATTTCATTGATGGACCATCGAATACGGAAAAGTATTTGAATTTTTGGCAGGAAGCGAGTCTGGGACAGGACGACTATGGCCGACCAGTTTTTTTACCCGGTGATGCTGTGATTGTCGATAACTGTGCAATTCATCACAATCAAGCTGAGAGAGTGTTGTCTAATTTTTTGGGACTAAAAGGAATTGATTATGGATTTCTCCCGACGTATTCACCTGATTTTAATCCCGTAGAAAATTGTTTTGGAAAAATAAAAAAAATCCTATCGCAAGAAAGATTTCATGGAATTGTCGGGCAGAATTTGAAGCTAGCAATAACACAGGCAATTAAAGAAATATCACAAAGTGATTTGATCAGGTTCTATAGACATACTGGATATCTAAATGTGTGAGTCATTGACGTATCGCATGTTTCCAAATGCCCCACCTACTGTTTTTTGATTGGGTGTCCTACGACTTGTATTCTTGCTAATAAATATAGATTACTCCTCCCTCTCTGCTTTACGTAATTTGTTATGATTGAGAGATTTCCATGCTTCTGTGTCTTTGGGTGTATGAATTAGAGAAAAATTAATGGCATTTTTCAAAAATTTTCTCAAGAACCGCTGGGCCAGGAAAGATGAAACTCGTGGAGTCATTCTCAGGTAGTGTAGATTCAAGTTTGTTCAAACCATGACCCCCGGGGCTAGGGTGGGGCCAAAATGGCTGGCCCAAGTTTTACATAGGATTATATAGGAAAAATCTTTAAAAATCTTCTCAAGAACCACTGGGCCAGGAAAGTTGAAATTCATGTGGAATCATCCTCAGGTAGTGTAGATTCAAGTTTGTTCAAATCATGACCCCAGGGGCTAGGGTGGGGAAAAAATGGCCGGCCCAAGTTTTAAATAGGATCATTTTCTAATTTGACCCTTGTAGGCTTTCGTATATGTGACCTTTCTGCGCGAAGAAAATATCATAGCAATTATGCATTCAATAAAAATCTTTAAAAATCTTCTTCTCAAGAACCACTGGGCCAGAAAAGATGAAACTAATTTGGAATCATTCTCTGGTATTGTAGATTCAAGTTTGTTCAAATCATGACCCCAGGGGCTAGGGTGGGGCAAAAATGGCCGACCCAAGTTTCATATAGGAAGATATAGGAATTAAAAATCTTAAAATCTCCTTATCTCAAGAACCACTGGGCCAGAAAAGATGAAACTCATGTAAAATTATCCTCATGTAGTGTAGATTCAGATTTGTTCAAATCATGACCCCTGGGGCTAGGGTGGGGCCAAAATGGCCGACCCAAGTTTTACATAGGGATATATAGGGAAACCTTTTAAAATCTTCTTTTCAAGTACTTCAAAGCTATGATTAGTAATATTTATATGGAATCATCCTCAGGTAGTGAGTCCCCGTACAAAACAGTCCGGGTGGCTTGGACACGGCTCAGGCACGGATTCCGTTCCAGAAACCCGTGCTTATAAAATTCCTGCTCCTATGTAAAGTATGTACGGAAAGTCGTGCCTGAAAGGGGTTGAGGCATGGACACGGCACGGGATATTGGCCGAATTTTTAAAATGAGATCACACGGTTTTACAAAATCCATGTCAGAAAGCCGTGCTTGTTTCAAATTTGCGTAATCATCGGAAGTGATGCTGTGCTAATGATGTCACACATAGTCTACCATATTTTCTGCGAACACTGGGTGTTCAATGTTAATGGTTTATGTTTTATAGGTTAGATATGGTCAGTGTGCAACATTAAAACGTCTTGCAACTGTAGATTGCAGTACCCCTGCTTCCAGTTGCCCTTTTTTCCTTTTTGTGCCACGCAACATTCAGATACAGCAATTAAAGGGAGCATTGATCATTTTTCAGATAAAACCAGATTCAAAATATCGAGAACCCCTGCTTTTGATAGCCCCTTTGTACCTAAAGGAATTGCATCGTAATTCAACGAATAAAAATTGAGTTCAAAATTTTGCAGAAAATTTTGCAAAATTAGGTCTTTTTGTCTGTGAGACATGTAGAATAGCTGTAAACTTAACAATTGCATTAAAAAATCATTCATTTCACTCGAATACATCGTATTCATACAAAAATAAAAGGTATGACAAAACTATCAAAAATTTTCAGGGCATTGTTCCTACTATGCGTTTCTTTTTTTGAAGAGTATACTGTACAGCAGGAAATTAAGTCGCGGAGTTAAATTTCGCTATATTCGCGGAAAAAGAAATTCCGCAAATTCAACATACAGTGAATAATTCTGTAAAACGTTTTCTAGAGATAAATTGAAATTTTGTTATTTTCTGTGATTAGATGTAGACTGTCTTTATTAATTGTGCGAGTATCTGTATCAATTACAAACACGCAGTTGTTCCTTTGTTCCTGTTCTAAAAGCTTATTAATTGTTTAATTCATTTCTATAGCTAACTTTTAATTTTGCCATCTACGCGTAGACGTGCGATGTAATTATTTAATAAAACATGCTTGTTTAATTTCACCCATGCGTATCACTCAGTCATTACTTTTAATCAAGGCATTTACTTAGTAAACAGGGTAATTAATTAATCAATTCCAATTATATAATTTAAAGTTCAACGTTTTTACTACGGTATATTTTTTTCTGATTTGGACCCGGAAATAAAAATAAATTAATGTGTAGCATTATTTTGACTTGGGATCAGTCCGGGGTTTCGTTATTATTCGATCGGGATCAAAATCGACACAATAAATAGACTACTTTTCTGTCTGATATATGCACGATATCCATGATAACAGACTTTCCTAATATACTACAGAGATGGAAAATAGCAGTTTTCACAATATATAACTACAGAAAAATGCTTGGAAGTGCTGTTTAAGAAATTTTTGGTTTTTCCTTTTCCGCGAATTCAAACGACCGCGATTTGCTGAAAATTGAACAAATTCCCATCTTTTCCGACCGCGATTTTAACCTGCTATACAGTATTACATATTGACTTACAATACATGTATATAAAATATAACTGGAAATAATTTAAGTCTTAAGTTATATTCCAGTAAGCTTTAATTGTAACTTTAAATGTTTGAATTGAATATTTAGATAACTATAGTGATGAACAGTTGTAGTCATGACTCATATGTTACATTTCTTTGAAAATCTATGAATTAATAAAGCTGTTGTAGACTCGACAGGGTTGTGGACTCTACAAAACACAATATACTGTAAATCAACTTTTCTTGGCAGGGATATTTTTTTTTTTGCAATTTATCGGGCATCAACTTGTTTGTGATGATTTACTTTCATGATCAAGCCTTTTGAAAATAATACACCTTTTGCATAAATAAATAAAGATCCTTGCTCATGTTGTTATCTATACTTGTACAATGGTGAGCTGTTCTTTATAGGCATTATTTTTTAAACATGATTGTGACGTAAACCTTTTGTTTGTGTTGAACCATTCTCTAGCATAATGTTGAGCTACATGTATTGTAACTCCCCAAACAATCCATTAAGTCACCTGTAGGTGTCCGTTCTTTTTGGAAAACTGTCCATTCTTTGGATATTTTCATTCAAAAAGAATGGACAGTTAAAAACAAACAGAATGGACAGTTACAGGTAAACACAAAAGGGAAATAAAACAAATACATTAATATGATTTAATGTACATGCAAATAACAAAATGAACTTGGAGATTTAAGTTAATCCTGAACAGAGTGTCTGCATCAGATCTTGTTTGATTTTTAACAAAACTTGAATTAAATGACATAATTTTAAGCTTGAAGTAGGCTAATGTTAAATCCATCACCCAAAAACAGTTTGCACTAAGAAAGCTAGCTATTCTGCCGCAGTGAAAATTTCCGTAAAAAATAATTAAAATTAAAACATTTCCAGATCTGATTTAAAATACATTTTAAAGTCGAAGTTTGGCTCATGGCTATCCAACACTCAGAACACAATTTGCATTTCACAAATACACTTTTGCAATTATTATATATCCCCAAAAACTGATTTAAAATTAAAAAAAAGAATTCTGGTTGGAATTTGAGATATCTGTATTTGTCGTCTTTAAATTCTTAGAACTAAGAGAATCATGTTTTCAATTGGAGCCTCGATTAGTTCTTTCTCTCACAGAATGGACAGTTTTCGGCCTTTCTCTTTTACTTTGAATTGAAAGTTAGGCATCAGACGGTGTAAATCAGGGGTACCTATAGCTATTGGACTTTGGTCATTTTACCTGAGAAATGTTGTTTTATGCTGGAGATATGTGTACATGTACATGTGTGACTGTTTTAAGAATTCTTTTATGAATAATGTCTTTGAGAAAGTATTTAATACGAAAACATGTGAACAATGGACCCTGTATATCAACAGAATGGATCACTTCATTATAAATAGTGATACCTATAGACCAGGGCTTTTTTTTCCTCGCTACAATAAGCTTGTTGATTTCTGTTCTAATTAATGGTATTAGGCTGAATACATATACAGTGATATATAAGGCGTAACAAAAAAAAATGTTTGTTTACGGTTACCCAACCGACCCTAATTTTAATCGCCGACCCAAACTTTTTTTTCGTCATAAAAATCTGGAAATTACTGGCCGGTCAGTTTAACTTTAAAATTTACATTCATCTTTGTCAAGCTGAGAGAGTGTTGTCTAATTTTTTGGGACTAAAAGGAATTGATTATGGATTTCTCCCGACGTATTCACCTGATTTTAATCCCGTAGAAAATTGTTTTGGAAAAATAAAAAAAATCCTATCGCAAGAAAGATTTCATGGAATTGTCGGGCAGAATTTGAAGCTAGCAATAACACAGGCAATTAAAGAAATATCACAAAGTGATTTGATCAGGTTCTATAGACATACTGGATATCTAAATGTGTGAGTCATTGACGTATCGCATGTTTCCAAATGCCCCACCTACTGTTTTTTGATTGGGTGTCCTACGACTTGTATTCTTGCTAATAAATATAGATTACTCCTCCCTCTCTGCTTTACGTAATTTGTTATGATTGAGAGATTTCCATGCTTCTGTGTCTTTGGGTGTATGAATTAGAGAAAAATTAATGGCATTTTTCAAAAATTTTCTCAAGAACCGCTGGGCCAGGAAAGATGAAACTCGTGGAGTCATTCTCAGGTAGTGTAGATTCAAGTTTGTTCAAACCATGACCCCCGGGGCTAGGGTGGGGCCAAAATGGCTGGCCCAAGTTTTACATAGGATTATATAGGAAAAATCTTTAAAAATCTTCTCAAGAACCACTGGGCCAGGAAAGTTGAAATTCATGTGGAATCATCCTCAGGTAGTGTAGATTCAAGTTTGTTCAAATCATGACCCCAGGGGCTAGGGTGGGGAAAAAATGGCCGGCCCAAGTTTTAAATAGGATCATTTTCTAATTTGACCCTTGTAGGCTTTCGTATATGTGACCTTTCTGCGCGAAGAAAATATCATAGCAATTATGCATTCAATAAAAATCTTTAAAAATCTTCTTCTCAAGAACCACTGGGCCAGAAAAGATGAAACTAATTTGGAATCATTCTCTGGTATTGTAGATTCAAGTTTGTTCAAATCATGACCCCAGGGGCTAGGGTGGGGCAAAAATGGCCGACCCAAGTTTCATATAGGAAGATATAGGAATTAAAAATCTTAAAATCTCCTTATCTCAAGAACCACTGGGCCAGAAAAGATGAAACTCATGTAAAATTATCCTCATGTAGTGTAGATTCAGATTTGTTCAAATCATGACCCCTGGGGCTAGGGTGGGGCCAAAATGGCCGACCCAAGTTTTACATAGGGATATATAGGGAAACCTTTTAAAATCTTCTTTTCAAGTACTTCAAAGCTATGATTAGTAATATTTATATGGAATCATCCTCAGGTAGTGAGTCCCCGTACAAAACAGTCCGGGTGGCTTGGACACGGCTCAGGCACGGATTCCGTTCCAGAAACCCGTGCTTATAAAATTCCTGCTCCTATGTAAAGTATGTACGGAAAGTCGTGCCTGAAAGGGGTTGAGGCATGGACACGGCACGGGATATTGGCCGAATTTTTAAAATGAGATCACACGGTTTTACAAAATCCATGTCAGAAAGCCGTGCTTGTTTCCATATATGGACTCACGGATTCTGTAAACCCGTGTCTGAAACCATATATGGAGACACGGATTTTTGGAAACCCGTGTCAAAAAAGCCGTGTGACATACTATATATGGAGTCACGGGATCTGTGCTTTTGTCTAGATCTAGGTCAGGGCCTGTAGAGAATCTCCTGATGTAACTGCATGTGGATGCCAAAATGGTGACTGAAACCAAACTTCACAATGCTTTACATTATCTGAAAAGTTGAACATCTTATAGGCCTTTCAACTGCCGCTAGGGGTCGGTTTTATGAACGATAACTCACTGCTGAAACATGTTGAGAGCAGGCTCGGGGTATCGAACTGTTTACACGCAAGGCAGTTTTTAGCATTTCCCAAGTGTTTCTTTGCTCTCAGTAGAATTCAGTTGTTTTAAAATTTAGCACCAATGTTAAACTTATTTACTGTATGGTTGCAGACACCATTTCACTACATATAATTAAAAGTTTTAATTAAAATTAAAAGTGAAATCTACCCTCCTTCTTAGTTCTAACCTAATTAAATTTTTATACTCGGTCGTTCCCCCTCGTGCTACGTAACACAAGTAAGATGATCAACTGCTGCATTTACTTGTAAAAATATATATATTTATATAGGAAGCGAAAAAGCGCGAACACAAAAAACATGACATTAAATTTTCTTCTTCATAATAATCGTCAAAGAGAGTTAAGATATTGAATACAGTCTGTTCCCCATTCATTTGACCCTGTTATTTCAAGTAGAGTGAAGGCATTCTCTTTCTTATGGTCAACACTTTTGTGTACAAAACAATGTAAGGAACCCTTTTGTGTACATAACAATACCAATTCTGAAGCAGCCTATATGTCATTCCTATAAACAATAACTCATAAATTGGCACTAAGTTGGTCATTTTTCACACCTGAGTTACCTATCCTTAACACACAATATCAGAAAAGTCAATTATAAAAAATTAAATTTTTTAATGATGTAATTAAATGTATACATAAGTTATCATCTTTTTGATAATTTTATGTACCTATAAATCTATCTATGCAATGTTTTTTACCATATGTGCAACTTGAAAAATTAGTTGAAAGGCCTACATCTTATATTTATGAATGTGTCCTGATTTACTTTCTGCTAAAGATTCAGATTGCTTTATCAGTTACAATCGGATACTAGTTTTTAGCTCTACTGGTCAGAGACCAGAAGAGCTTATGTGATAGTAATGCGTCCGTCGTTCGTCCGTCTGTCTAGCTGTCCGTCTGTCTGTCTGTAAACAACTTTTCAAAATGCTACTTCTATTAGAGTTTTAGTCCGATTTCAATATAACTTGGCACACGAGTAGACTACACTAAGATACATAATTCTGTGCATCGGTTTTTGATTTCGATGTATGGTGTTGCCATGGTTACTAAAAATAGAAATTTCTGTGAACTTCTTTCAAAATGCTACTCCTCTTACAGTTTTGGTCCGATTTCAATATAACTTGACACACAAGTAGACTACAGTAAGATACATAATTCTGTGCATCGGTTTTTGATTTTGATAAACAGTGTTGCCATGGTTACTAAAAATAGAAATTTCTGTGAACTTCTTTCAAAATGCTACTCCTCTTACAGTTTTGGTCCAATTTTAATATAACTTGGCACACAAGTAGATTAAACTAAGATACATAATTCTGTGCATCGGTTTTTGATTTAGATGAACAGTGTTGCCATGGTTACTAAAAATAGAAATTTCTGTGAAATTTTATTTTAGATACTACTCGTCCACCAGTTTTGTTCTGATTTCAATATAATGTGGCACACAAGTAGACTACACTAAGATACATAATTCTGTGCATCGGTTTTTGATTTTGATGAACAGTGTTGCCATGGTTGCTAAAAATAGAAATTTTTGTGAAATTCTTTCAAATGCTACTCCTCCTTTAGTTTTGGTCCGATTTTAATATAACTTGGCACACAAGTAGACTACAATAAGATACATAATTCTGTGCATCAGTTTTTATTTTGTTGAGTGTCAAGGATCATTTTTCTATTGATTCCTGTTTTGAAGTCTCAAGTCACAACTGCTACTTTTCTCTTCCTTTGTTTTAAGTATAAACCAGTAGAGCTACAGTCTCGACAGAGACTTCTGGTTAATTAAGAATTTAATTCATAATATACAATTCTGGGAATTGTAATTTTATCTTAGTTTGGACAATCTGAGAAAGAATTTAAATAAACCTTTTTGTAGCACAGTGATGGTACATAAAATATTTGGGGATTAATAGGTGAGAGTACAACTTAAAAGTCATTCAAATAAACAGAGATGCAGTGTTTCATCATGTTCAATATCAACATTGCAAATACAGAGAGATCATGAAAATTGAAAATGAACTAATATTTATTCTATCTTAGACTTACTGTATTTAGTTTAAAAGTGAGGAAATCCTCCAAGACTGACATAAATACAACTCCAACTGACATCTATTAGTTTAATATCCTTTAACCAGAGTAAAAAAGACACATTCTTAGCTCATGACCATGAATCCCTCCAATTCAATATTCAGATAAAGGAAGTTATGATTGAGCATGCTCGGTTAAAAACCGTGAGATATAAATAAATAGTTTAAAGAAAAACCCGCCCAAGTTAAAAACCGTCTCCTAGGGACAAGGATTCCGTGCCTCCGCACGGGTTTCTGTTAGCGGGGATTCTTCACTTTCAGACTCAAAAGCCGTGTCCATGTCTTGGACATGCAAAACCCCTGCCGTTGTTTAAAAACTCGTGTGGATTCCGTGCCTTAACCGTGCCCAAGCCATGCCTATTCCGCCTCGAACTTTCGTACGGGTGTAGATTCTAGTTTGTTCAAATCATGAATCCCTGGGGGGTTAAAATTCAAGCCCCCCCTCCCACTTCAGTAAACTTTCAGTTCTGATCTGATATGTGCTTTTTCCTAGCCGATGTGCTCAGGTGAGCGCTGTGGCCCCTGGGCCTCTTGTTTGAGCAGTTTCAGGCTATCCATAAATTGAGTCAGTTTCACTGAATGAAAAATGAATTGTTTAAAACTTGACTCTTTCTATAAATTTAAATAGAGATGGATGTTGAAGCTGTACTGCTAGAACTGAGAAGTTGCTAGAAAAAACTGATTATGGCAGCAATTGGATCTGATGTGCCAGGTATTTTGAATTTTAGATCAATAATCTTGTAATCAAAATTGAATTGTTCTAATTGAGGACATAATAATTTTTTATGAACATTTTAATAATATAATTTTAGTAATTTTAATGTCAGTTTTGTTGATATTTATCTTAAAGCCACTTTAGATTGATATTAAATTAAATTTAATTGTTTAAATTATTCAGTGTTGGATTTTTAAAGTTATGGCAGGGAGTAGTTTTTTGGTTCTTTTGGTTGAAGAGTTTACATGTATAAAGCATTGATAAAAAATTAAGTTTCTATGAACTTTTTTAGCTCCGCTGCATGAGCTGATTCAGAAAGCTTGAGTTTTTCTCATTGCATTTTTCCATCTGTCCCTCTAGCTGTCCATACCTGTATGCATCTGACCATCAATTTAGATGTCAACTCTTTAACATTTTTGACTTTTAGTCAGAACCACTAAACCAAAATAATTCAACCAACCTTGTGGCTGCCAGAAAGAAATCTTAAGTAAAGGAGATTCAAGATTGTTTAAAAGAAGGGCCGCTCTTACTTTTAAAGGGAGAAGATTAAGCTTTATTGAAAATTTGGTAGTATAATTAAAAAATCTTATTAAAATTTACTTGGTCAAAAAAGATGAAACTTATAAAGGAAACTTCATTCTGGCATGACATAGTGGTTAGAGTGTCTTATCTAGAGTTGTGAAGGAAGGAGTTGATCCTTAAATATGTTTCGGTTAGAATCCAGCTGTGGGACTTGGTGACCAGTCCTTCGAATGAGACGGGCTAAACCAAGGTTTCTTGTCTCAGTGCCGAGTATAGGACAAGTGATGGCATCTCCATAGTGAATAAGATGTGTATCACTTGAACCACTAATGCGCTCTGTGGAAACAAAGTTCAAAAAACTATTTTCAGCATATAGGTCACAGTCAAGGTCACATGGTCATTGACCTTGACATCATTTGAAGGAACATAACAGGTAGAGCTTTTCTAAAAAGCTTACCGTCTTTAGCAACAATCTTAAACAGTAAACTGATCTACACCTATCAGGCCGTATAATTCTGTTCAATTTTGTATTTCTTCATTAGCTTTTCACTGGCATTAACCTTACCACGGTTGTCGCTCGGTCATCTCCGTAAACTTCGACTGACCGAGAGCTTTCGGCAAACCTCGGCTGATTCCATTTCCTTCTTCAAACAAGAAAGGGGAAAAGAATAATAACAAATTTGTAAATCCTGCAAGCTATAAAAATCAAATTTTATTTGTAATGAAATTAAAGAGACATATTCATTTATTGCTGTAAAAAATACCATGTTATTAAGAATTAATTACTGCTGATTTTGCTGTTCGTTATGTCATTTTTTTAAGATTGAAAATCTTGCAAAATTGTTAAGTCATACGAAAATTAGATCATCAGAAAGTTATCTCCCTTGCCTTGAACAGCATTTCAACCAATGAAATAATTGAACATTTTCTCATCATGCAATTTCTACCAATCACAAAAGAGAGGAAGTGCATAGTCTGAAGACTGTAAAAAACTTCAACTATGCAATACCGTCTTCCAAGGAAGACGGTAATGAGTGGAATATGCATACTATAAATATGAAGTCTCTATAACCTATGGTTCAAATTAAGTTATGGCAAAAGTTCGAAAAGATATTTTTAGCATATAGGTCACAGTCAAAGTCACAAGGTCATTGATCTGTTATCATTTGAAAGAGCCTAATTAGTGAAGTATGCATACTAATTATGAAGTCTCTATCTCGCATGGCAGACAGGATAAAAACAATATAGCAGACATGTATTTCCCAGATCGATCCCCAGACGCATAAAATTCCCCAAGAGGGACTTTAACAACATGCAAACAAACAAACAAAATCATTTCATTTATGACAAAGCTGTCTGCCTGAAACCAATCATTAAAAAAACCATAAATGTGTACGTTAATGAAGATATTTATTTTGTGTACACACAATTTATTAGCTCTACTGGTCAGAGACCAGAGGAGCTTATGCGATAGTAAGGTGTCCGTCGTCCGCCCGTCTGTCTGTCCGTCTGTCTGTAAACAATTTTTCAAAACGCTACTCCTCCTACAGTTTTGGTCTGATTTTAATTTAACTTGGCACATAAGTAGACTACACTAAGATACATAAAATAGTGCATCGGTTTTTAGCTCACCTCAACGAAGTTGGGGGGAGCTTATGTGATACCCTCGGCGTCGGTGTCGGTGTCGGCGTCGGCGTCCCGGGTTAAGGTTAAGTTTTTTGGAGCAGTTTTCTTTTTAAGTACTTCTGTGTCCTATATTGATTAAACATGCATGGAAGATGTTTCTAGTGTGTTTCATTGTACCAGTCAAAGTTTCAGATGCTGCAATTTCAGCAAAGGAATGACCAAGTTAAAATTTTTGGTGCAGGTTAACATTTTTGGTGCAGTTTTTGGTGTAAGTCTCATTTCCATGTAACTATGAGCCCTATGTTGACCAAACTTACATGGATGATACATCTTAGGATGCATACTACCAGCCTTGCTTCGGATGCTGTATCTGACCTACATTTTCCGGTTGAGTGAACAGGTTAAAGTTTTTTGTGAAGGTTTCATTTCGAAGATACTTTGAGCCCTATAATGACCAAACTTGCATGGACGGTACATCTTAGGATGTATTCTACTAGACTTGCTTCGGATGCTGAATCTGATCTACATTTTCCGGTTGAGTGAACAGGTTAAAATTTTTGGTGCAGGTTTCATTTCCAAGTTACTATGAGACATATAATGACCAAACTTGCATGGATGGTACATCTTAGGATGCATATTACCAGGCCTGCTTCGAATGCTGAATCTGACCTACATTTTCCGGTTGAGTGAACAGGTTAAAATTTTTGGTGCAGGTTTTATTTCCAAGGTACTATGAACCCTATAATGACCAAACTTGCATGGATGGTACATCTTAGGATGCATACTACCAGACTTGCTTCAGATGCTGAATCTGACCTACATTTTCCAGTTGAGTGAACAGGTTAAAGTTTTTTGCGAAGGTTTCATTTCGAAGATACTTTGAGCCCTATAATGACCAAACTTGCATGGACGGTACATCTTAGGATGTATTCTACTAGACTTGCTTCGGATGCTGAATCTGACCTACATTTTCCGGTTGAGTGAACAGGTTAAAATTTTTGGTGCAGGTTTTATTTCCAAGGTACTATGAACCCTATAATGACCAAACTTGCATGGATGGTACATCTTAGGATGCATACTACCAGACTTGCTTCAGATGCTGAATTCAACATACATTTTCCAGATAATAGACCTCATAAAAGTTATGGGTGCAAGTCTATCACCAAGAAACTATAAGGCTTATATAAACCAGTTGCACAAATGATGCATCAAGGGATGAAAACTCTCAATCTTGCTTCGGATGCTGGATTTTAATTACATTTTTATGATGAAGAACTAGTTTTAAGTTTTTATATAGGTCTATTCCAAAGTATCAAAATTGCATAAATTTTGCATGTTTGGATGTACACTTTTTGTTAATTAATTGTGTGACTTAATTTGCCTTACTTAAAGATAACACACGTTGAGGTGAGCTCTGTAATCTCTGATTACCTATCTTTGATTTCAATGAACAGTGTTGCCATGGTTACTAAAAATAGAATTTTCTGTGAAATTCCTTTAAAATGCTACTCCTCCAACAGTTTTGATCTGATTTCAATATAACTTGACACACAAGTAGACTACATTAAGATACATAAAACAGTGCATCGGTTTTTGATTTCGTTGAACTGTGTTGCCATGGTTACTAAAAATAGAATTTTTTTGTGAAATTCTTTTAAAATGCTACTCCTCCTACAGTTGTAATCTGATATCAATATCACTTGGCACACAAGTAGACTAACTAAGATACATGAAATAGTGCATCGGTTTTTGATTTCGATGAATGGTGTTGCCATGGTTACTAAAAATAGAATTTTCTGTGAAATTCCTTTTAAACACTACTCCTTCTACAGTTTTGGTCTGATTTCAAAATAACTTGGCACATAAGTAGACTACACTAAGATACATAAAATAGTGCATCGGTTTTTGATTTCATTGAAAGGTGTTGCCATTAGTACTAAAAATAGAAATGTCCGTGAAATTCCTTTAAAACGTCACTCCTTGTACAGTTTTGGTCTGATTGCAACCAGGCTTCTTTTCTTATCCTTTTTTATAAGTACAAACCAGTAGAGCTACAGTCTCGACATAGACTTCTGGTATATATAATCATATTTGGAAAATACCGGTAATTAAATGCCGACAGTTTTTACATTCATATTTATTAAATTGTTTCTCTAATTTTGATTTCTTAATCTATGCATCATAGGAATGCAGCACCATGCATTCAAGCGGAACACCCTTCTTGACGAGCTGCAGAGTATACTTCATGAGTATCCCGATAATGAGCAAATCATCAAGGTAAGAGAGATAGACACGCAAAGTGAGAATTTTATTGATTTTTATTCCAAAGGTTAATTTATTTACTTCAAGTTAAGGTAATACTGGTAATTCGATCTAGATGAACATATTATTTTATGTCTACCTTAAAAGACAAACATAATTGTGCATATATTTAAATTATTATGAACACAAAGAGCTAAGTTCACGAAGTGCAAAAATCCGCCTAGTCATCAAATGAAGTGAAACTTCCTGAAATTATACTCGAAGATTTGTATGTTGTAAAAAATTTTATTTTTAAGAATATCTTTTCTGGTTTTCTTTTTACAGCCGTTTCAATTTAGCATTGTTTTCTTATTCAATGCGGTCACGTCATTGCATTGACGTTATATGCTTCAACACCGTGACGTTGACGTTTTGTAAAAAAATAACACATAAACATTTATGGAATGAAATTCAACAATATAGGCCATTCTTCAAAATTTTAAAATTTCAGGACAATGTTTCTATGAATTTTTAAAGAAGTTCTGAAAAATGGATTGTTTTTTTTTTAATTTATAAAATTATGTAATTCAAAGAAATGAGAACCATTTGTTATATATTTATAAATAATGATTGAGTGGAAAAACCGTGGATACATGCAACATCTTTTAAATGAAAAAAAGGGGAAGATTAAGTTGAACACTAACACAAAGTGTAAATCTATCATATCTGAGTAAAACTGAATTTTTTGTAGTAAAATATATACTATGGTAGTCATGGAAGAAACGGATTTTAATATCCTTAAATGTGTTATTATATGGTCATACGGCATACAAACTTAATAAAATAGAAATTTTGACAGAGAATAGACTTGTAAGTGTTCTTTAATAACGAAAACATCAAGCTTAAAAAATGCTTTTAAATTAAAAATGAATATGTAGTTAAATCATCATTTATTATATTGTTATTTAAAGATTTCGCTGCACTTCCTTAATTTATGACATTACCTGAACATTTGATATATACACAGTTTTTACATGTAATACACGAAAAATAGTGACAACATTGAAGGCTACATAGTACATATGTATCTGACGCACACGAGCAGTATATACATTTAGGAAAGAAACCACAATAGTACTTTTAAACAAAATTGATGTAAAGCAGGCGCACGTAGCATCGTCTTTGAAAGGGGGGGGGGGGAGGGGGGGCAGAGAATTTTTTTTTTCACTTACCTGTAAATTAAAGTTGATAAGCAAAAAAAAAAAAGAAAAAGAAATTGCTCAAACTCAAAAATCCTATTTCGGTGGGGGGAGGGGTGGGGCAACTTTTTTCAATGTCAACTTTCTTTCACTACCAATTGTTTTGCAAACAATACTACATTTCCCTGATATCATTTTACTATGGTAAGAAGTGGGGGCACCAACCTTTCAATAATTATTTTCAATAGTATAGGTAATGTTCTGGAAAAAGTGCCCCCCCCCTAAGCCCTTGTTGCTATGTGCTTGCAAAGCATCAAATCGGCCGCAAAAATTAGCTTTTACGTTAAAAAAAAAAGAACAAAACGAAAACACAAGATTTCCAAAGCATTAAAATTATAAAAGTTAAAAAACAAGATAGCCACCATGTTCGCTAGCTCAGAGCTTGAGAAGATGGTTAAACGGAAATGGCACGTAAACCAATTATTTGATGTAAATTACTTAATTGAAATATATCCATTAATGAACGATAAAAACGTTATACAGGTGTATAATCAAAGTGAAAAATTTTATCAAAATTCTCTCGATACCACTTTTTATTTTAAAAATCTACACTTCCCCTTCTTTGAATACTCTGCAACATATGCGTGTTGAAATGGGGGGGAGGTAACCTTTTTTAAAAAAAGAATATTTTAATATTTACAAATTATATAACTAATCAATATTCTCATAACTGAATAAATCAAAATTGATATTTATTGAAAAATTGGAGGATTACGGATAACCGCGAATTAGCATGACTAGCTTTCGACAGAGAGATTACTAAAAAAAAAAAAACTAACGCATGAGGATAAGCATGACTAGCTATCGACGAAGAGATTAGCTCAAAACTAACGCATGAGGATTAGCTGATTCACTGCGATTTCTATCGAATGATAGATCTAATCAATTTTATATAGGGAAGTAGTACCTATTCAGTAGAGGTATAATAAACGAAACTAACTTCACATGCTAATATCATGAATCTTTGTCATGTGACAATGCCGATGTTCTTTCAAAATATATGCGGGGTGAAAAAAAAATCGTTGTGTCATTTGAAACTAATTTATCTAGGACTATTACAATATATGAGACATTTTGGCACTGTAATTCATATCCTGACAACATGTCAAGCAACATATTACCTTACCATACCCCCTCCCCGGATACCATGTTGAATGAATCGGAGACAAACGCCCTATCTATGATGTTATATTCCATACGTTATTTCAAGAAAACAAAAATGACAGACAGGTAAAATTACCAGTTCAATCTGTTTATGATACATGTAAAACATTTGGGACATACCGGTATATATAGAATTAATTCAATGGCCAAGTCACGATACATCAGTAATGTTCTTAATTTTTTATCATACAGATTTTTAAAAATAAATGAAAATGCAATTCATTTCTTAATTTCTTTTTAAATATAACCGTATCCCTGTAGTATCTTCATTGGCATATTCATTGCATATATTATTATCTTGTAAACAAGTGATATTGTGGGGATCCGAACCCCACCCCCATTACCATCAGGCTAATTTTTTTCGTTAGAAGACCTCACTCTCTCTTAGCTTCTCATTTTATGTCCAGGCTCTATCTCCTATAAGAATGTACTCTACTATAAACTGACTTGCTAATCTTGGCTGCCCTCTTTTGAGAGGAGTAACTCAAAATAAAAAGAGATGAACAAGTAGCCTCCCTTTGACATTTTTTTTTTCATGTGGCATGAAGGCGAGACTCGAAAATTACCTGCAACCATAAAGAGCTGTCACTATCTCGGTACATGTAGTAAGTTATTCGTTTTTACAATGTACATTGTATTAATCTAATAAAGGTCCATCACAAAAATTACACGCGATCAAAAACAATACATTTTCGCAAATTGTTAATTTCAATAGATCTATTTGAATTTTCAACTCGGAATTTTCTAGGTTCAATACTTCGTTAGGCCTAACATATGTTAATAACTCTCGGATCGGAAAATATTTTTAATAATACATGTAAACTTTTCAAAATTAAGCGGTCTTCTTGAAATGCAAAAAGCACTTTCTGAAATGCATGTTGGTTTTGGATAGGGCCTGTGGCTTTGTGCGCTTGTATATTTACTCAGCCAAACGTAAATCATTTATGAAGCCAGTCGATGCAGACTTCACGACATACACATTTTGTGTTTTGTAAAGGGGTAAAACAATAATTTTCAGTTTATATATACAGTCAAACCTGTATTAAGAGACCTTTCAACGGAGAAAGGAAAAAAGGTCACATATGACAGGTGGTCTCTTAATACAGGTTGCTTAATTTTCGTAATGTTCAAAGTATATACCATGCTGAAAATATCACACATGTATGTTGAATGTATTTTATAGCAATTAACTTATGTTTATTTCCACTTTTTATAGGTACTGCTCAACTCTAAAAAGCTTTTACAATTCTCCTGTTAAGAAATAAAAATTTCTTGATCCACACATGATGCATTTGAATATATTTGAAAAAATTATAAACATCTGAAAATATTAAATTTCTATTTTTTTCATACAGTATAAAAAGACTGCAAAGTTTTTATTTCCCTCTAAAAATAGATTCTTTTTTTTTTTACAATTATCCTATAAATAACTTATATTTATGACTGAAATATTTATTCAACCTAATTATTTTTTTTCCATTACTGAACTACCATGTCTGATTGCCTGTTTTTGATTTAATTAAATCACTTCAATTATCACATGGTGTGGGTGCTAGCTAGCGTGTGTTTACATACCCATTAGTGTCACAATGCCCTTAAATAAACATACATGATTTAGTTACTTGTTAATTAAACTTAAACAGGCAGGTTTTATAGCTGAATATCCATTTTGCCCTTTTAACATGAAATGATATCGGGATCGACCTCAAGCGTTTATTTTCAAAATGGCGCTCGATCACTGGACAGAAAAACGTGATGTTTATGTTTTAGATTTTAATGTTTATTCAATAAAT
>PRKT01000035.1:630367-724664 GCA_003671525.1 Saccostrea glomerata | reverse complement strand
TACAGTCAAACCTGTATTAAGAGACCTTTCAACGGAGAAAGGAAAAAAGGTCACATATGACAGGTGGTCTCTTAATACAGGTTGCTTAATTTTCGTAATGTTCAAAGTATATACCATGCTGAAAATATCACACATGTATGTTGAATGTATTTTATAGCAATTAACTTATGTTTATTTCCACTTTTTATAGGTACTGCTCAACTCTAAAAAGCTTTTACAATTCTCCTGTTAAGAAATAAAAATTTCTTGATCCACACATGATGCATTTGAATATATTTGAAAAAATTATAAACATCTGAAAATATTAAATTTCTATTTTTTTCATACAGTATAAAAAGACTGCAAAGTTTTTATTTCCCTCTAAAAATAGATTCTTTTTTTTTTTACAATTATCCTATAAATAACTTATATTTATGACTGAAATATTTATTCAACCTAATTATTTTTTTTCCATTACTGAACTACCATGTCTGATTGCCTGTTTTTGATTTAATTAAATCACTTCAATTATCACATGGTGTGGGTGCTAGCTAGCGTGTGTTTACATACCCATTAGTGTCACAATGCCCTTAAATAAACATACATGATTTAGTTACTTGTTAATTAAACTTAAACAGGCAGGTTTTATAGCTGAATATCCATTTTGCCCTTTTAACATGAAATGATATCGGGATCGACCTCAAGCGTTTATTTTCAAAATGGCGCTCGATCACTGGACAGAAAAACGTGATGTTTATGTTTTAGATTTTAATGTTTATTCAATAAATATCAAAGCGTAAGTAAAAATTATCATTTATAAATGTTGTTCATTCGTAAAACTCGCATTAAATAATTAATAAGTAAATAAAAGCGTGTCTCTAGTTGTTTTGAACCAAAAACGAAGCATGTTGGACCAAAATCGAAAGTAGGAATCGGAAATAATGTGGTCGTTAAATTCAGGTAAAATCGCTTAAAATTACTAAAATTGGTCAGGAAAATCATGGTCGTTGGTCGCGTTAGACAGGTGGTCGTTTAATACAGGTAGAATATGTAGGGAAAAGCATTGGGGGGAATTTTTACGGTCACATGTGACAGTGAGTCGCTTAATACAGTGGGTCGCTATGGCAGTTTTGACTGTACATCCTGGTAGTTGCTACCGATGTAATTGTTTATGTTAAAAATATATTCTTGAACTAATTTCGACCTGGTGACAATAAAGTTTCTCGGGTGATCTCCCTTTGATTACATAGTGACCATGGAGACGAGATTGGCATCATCGGGAGATAAAACATCAATACATTGTTTGTAAAATAAATAAGATTTGGGGGAAAGAGTATCCATTTCTTAAAAATATTTCAGTATAATCAATGATAATGTAAACCTAGATCAGCTGCGCTTGACTAAAAAGTCTTGGGTTAGGAATGAGTCACCATTATTGTATCTTCATGCAGTCATGCTTATAGAGACTCTGAGAGACTTTCGTACATTTTTTGCACCACAACACAAAATAACATATAATAAATGGTATATTTGCATTTAGAGACTAATTAAAATTTACAAAAGCAACATATAATCTTGTTTCTTTTTAATTAATTTGGGTGAACCCCCATTATTTCTACTTTGGTGGTGACGGTGCGAAGAGATTTGAATCGAACGAAAATTAAATATTTCGATGTGGCCACACCCCTCGAACAAAATGAAATAACACTCTATTTATTCATTTTTCAATTTTCTTTTTAATGGTGTGAATTTATTTTGTTCAAAGGGTGTGGCCACAGCAAAAATTTGAACCAAAGACGAAAAAAAATGCTAAATTTTGATAAAAAGTGGCAAAGTTCACGTGTTTAGACGTTTTCTGCACAAATATGACGTCATCAAATGAAAATTTTGGCGTAAACTATTCAAGATTGATACCTAAGGATAATTATATTTCCGTAAATAATTTTCTTCTTCCCCTCACTTTATTTTTCCTAAAATCATTAGGCTGATTTAGCACATTCGTGGATTTAGCTCTTTAAAGAGTAACATATGATACCTAAAGTATCTTAATTGGCCCCTTAAAATGAATATCTTAATTTTACTTTATTTATAGCTTTAATTTGTGCAGCAATATATGCGACCTTTATTGGTCATTTTCATTTTGATCAAAATGCCATTATTATACCCCCCGCTTGAAAAGCGGGAGGGTAAATAGTAATCATTAATTCTGTCCGTCTGTACGTCTGTATGTCCGTCTGTCCGTCTGTTACGCTTTGGGGTACCCATCTCTTATCTGCAACTCCTCTCATACCACTGAATGAAATTTGATGAAACTCTTACAGAATCTTTATTACATATTGCCATTGTGCACCTCCTACTTTACTTTTTGATCCGATACATATTTTGGGTTTCCCGGCCACAGCAAAACATGGACTTTGCCATTATAACTATATGGAGGCGGGGGGTATCATTTAGTGAGCTCATCGCTCACAGTACCTCTAGTTTTAGAAATATGACATCATACAAATCATGTTTTCCCGTCATTTTAACATATTTTGTGTAGAACGGCTTATTTACAAGCAGTTTTTCTTCCAGAAAATATAGAGCGCAGCCTAGAACAAGCTTTATATTTTAACCAAAGATGTATCTATCCAATACTAATTAGTGACAGAAAAATTATGTATGTTCTACACTGCGCTCTTTGTTTCCCATAAGAAAATTAACAAGAAAAAGGCATATTTTTGGCTTTTTGTTGGATAGCAAAAATTACTATTATTTCTCATGTCATTTACAGCTAGTGAGTGTATATATATGTGAAAAATATATATTGGAAATATTTCTAACATAATCTCTTCTACAAAATAAATATAAATTAAACATATCTGAATGTCATTCTAAAATGTTGATTTTTAGGGGGCCAGAATTGGCTCTTCTCATATTCCGTACATGTATATACTCTATATAACAGACTATATCTCCTGTGTAATAAATCACCAAGCCAATGAAGTGATTGCCATGCTAAAACTTTATATGGAGGAATACACTGATACACATTTTGTAAAATTATTGAACACTAATGTATACACTAGCTAAGATAAATATTGCTGAATTTAATTTTTAGCATAAAGTACATGATTGTATATACATGCAGATTTTAGTAATTTTAAAACAAATTAGTTCTTACTCAACCTGTTTGATTTAAATTTTCTTGAAAATATAATTTTGAGTGTCAGTAAAATTTTGTGAATTTTATTCCTTTAATTACAGTAATAAGCTTCACTTTTATAGGAGCTGTTACAAAATGCAGAGGATGCTGGTGCCCATGTGGTCAAAATGGGGTTTTGTCCCTCGTCCAAATCAGACAATCTACCAGATCCATATAGGCGGTATCTGTCTGTGAGTCTAAACTTTGAATCATGGCAGTAATATCAGTAGAAATTCTTAAGAAATAAGGTATCATTTTTTAACATTTTTCGGGATATAAATACGGGTTGGTCATAAGATTGAATTCCATAAAGCCCGAAGGGCTTTATGATGAATTTAATCTCGTACCAACCCGTATTTAAAGCCCGATAGATGTTTTAAAATGATACCTTATTACTTATATTCACATTTGTGACTTATTCATACTTTATATTTGCCTGATTGTGACTTTTAATGTGTGAAATGCATTATTTTTCAAACCCAACGGTATATATATGTAATCGACTCAATGTGCGTCGACCCTTTATGACGTCACTGAAAAATGACGTCAAACGTTTATCCATACGCACATCTATGACCTCTTGACCATGTACCTGTATTTATACAGTTATAGATACGCATTGCTTTCGGTAGTGTTATATAAAGGAAAAGATTTGCAAATGTAAATATATTGCTTTGAACTCTTTTCAAAACATTTTTCTCCAGAAGTCATCTAGTCCAAGCTTTACAGAGTGCATACTGAGAAGTTATAATGTTTCTGCATGAATGATTAAACGCTGAATATTATTTAGTTCAGTCATCTCATAATTTAAAAAAAGATGTATAATTAATGGCCAAAATAGCCCATGTGCTTTAACTTCATTTTATTCAAATTGATACATGCACTGATTTATCTGTACATGTTTCAGGGCCCTGCTCTATGCTTTTACAATGACTCGATCTTTGAAGAGGGTGACTGGGAAGGAATCACTATGGTCAGGAAGAGCAACAAACAAGACGATCCACTTAAAGTTGGGAAGTTTGGGATTGGATTCAAGTCCGTATTTCACATAACAGGTGAAGTGCATCATGTCTATAGTAAAAAAAAAAACAAGAAAATTGGCATGTATTCTTAAAATATAAATTATTAGTTCCAATGTGCACTGTACTTGAAAAAAAGAAATACAGGTACAGTAAAATGGCAAATGGAAAATTAATGAATCACAATTACAGAAGTCAATGCGGACATGTATTGGACAAAGACACTGTTAGGGTTCATTAATGTTTATAATTATAGATTGTAATTTCAATATTATTATAACTACATGATAAATTAAAGGTTAAAAAAAAGAAACACTTGCAAATACATAAGCAAAGTTATTTAATATATCATCACAAAACACATATATTTTTAACTTTGAAGACATACATATAATACACAAAATATTCAACATATTGTTAAAGAATCATTCTATTATCATACATTGCACTCTGTTTAAAGGGCAATAACTCTTCATTCTAACTGAATAACTATATTGAAGTTAAATTTTGATTATTATGCTTGGTAATTGATTTTAAAATATTTGTCAAACATATTTTATGACTATGTCTAATGTTTTATTATTCTCTTAAAAATATTGAGATGAAGTGTTTATCTAAAATAAGTTACATACGAAAATATCCTTCCAAATTGCCCCAACACATTTGATTGTCTGGAAATGTTTATACATTTATTTAGTACCTCATTACTTAAATTAGTATCATATAGAATGGGAAGTGTCAGAATACAATTTAATGGAAACAGGCACCTATAGTGGCATCAACAAAATACTAAAACATACTAAAAGTGGCAATTTTGTTGTGTATTAATGAAAAATATTCAAACTATAATCTGAGATACATGTATAAATAGCAGAGATTCGTTTGATCTCGCATTCCCTATTGTTTAATTTTTCAAATCTCCTGCAACTGAAATCACATGAAGCTTTAAAATTATCAGGGATTACAAAGTAATTTTTAAAATTTATATTAATAAATTATCAATATATTATTTCTAGCTCACTTGAGCCAAAGGCTCTTGTGAGGTTTTCTGATCAAAATTTGTCCGTTGTCTGTCGTCGTCGTTAACTTTTCACATTTTTTACTTTTTCTCAAGAACCTCTATACCAGTTTCAACCAAACTTGGCACAAAGTACTGTAGACGTCTTTAATTTCATGTGTCTAAAATTTCACGTTTGCTAGAAAGTTACCTTTCACGGTGGTTTAAATTTCACGGAGAATGGTTTGTAAATATTCAGGTACTATGACTGTGTATAGGTAGAAATGACTTGAAATAATAATCACGATGGTTTAAAGTTCGCGGAAAATTCTTAAATCGTGAACATAGTGAAATTAAAAACACCGTAATGTTTTCCACTTCTACAGTATCCTTAGGTGAATGGGATTCAAGTTTGTTCAAATGAAGGGCCACACCCTTATTCAAGGGAAGATAATTAAAGAAATTGTGAAAATTTGGTGAAATGTTTTAAAAAATCTTTTTCTCAAGAACCACTGTGCCAGGAAAGATGACACTTATAGGGAAGCATCCTCAAGTAGTGTAGATTCATGTTCGCTCAAATCATGAGCCCTGGGGGTAGAGCTGGGCCACAAAGGCCAATCAAAGTTTTACATAGAAATATACAGGGATAGCAAAGATGAATGTTCATATTTATATGGAACCATCCTCAGGAAGTGGAGATTAAGGTTTGTTCTTTAATCATGACCCCTGAGTATAGGGCAGGCCACAATGGCAGATCAAAGTTTTACATAGAAATATATAAAAAAAATTCTTTAAAAAATCTTCTTTTCAAGAATAGCAATTAAAGGCTTGATTAATCATATCTATATGGAAGCACCCTCACGTAGTTTAGATTCAATTTTGTTCAAATCATGACCCCAAGGGGTAGGGGGGGGGGGCAGAATGGCAGATCAAAATTTTACATTGAAATACATAGAAAATTAAAAAAATCTTCTTCTCACGAATAGCAAAGCCATGATCATATTTATGTGCAAGCATCCTCAGGTAGTGTAGATTCAAGTTTATTCAAATCATGACCCTTGGGTGCAGGGTGGGGCCATGACGTGGAATCCAAGTTTTACGTAGAATCATATAGGAAAAAATCTTTAAAAATCTTCTTTTGAAGAATGCCAAAGCCATGATTAGCCATATTCAAATGGAAGCATTCTCAGGTAGTGTAGATTGAAGTTTTTTTTCAAGTCATGACCCCTGGGGGTAGGGCTGGGCCACATGTGTACAAATGTAAAGGGCAATAGAGCCACAGGTCGTCAAAGAAATATGCAAGCATCCTTAGTTAATGTAGAGTTTAATGTCAAGTAGTTAATGTCAAGTTTGTTCATATCATACCCTCTCCCCTTAAATGATTGGTTCAGACCACTATTAGGTTAAAACTTTTCTGCCTTCTGCCTTTTTCCTAGCTACATTCCTCAGGTGAGCAATGTGGCCCATGGGCCTCTTGTTTTGTATGTTTGTATGTAACACAATAAAAAAGAAGAAATCCACAATTACAACAGGTGACTCTTGGTGGACCATATTGCCACAGTTTAGCTGACTGTTGATCATTAAAACTAGCAGAAAATGTTGAATTTTTTTTTTCATAAATCAATTTGATTATAAAAACCCCACCATTTAAAAAAAAACCTAAGATGATAGCTTTAAAGGAAAAGGGTGCGCAAGTTCGGAAAAATGTCCATTCCGAAGTTGTCCGTCCCACTGTTACAGCTACTTCCGTAATCTGCGCATGCGCAGTTAGTTTTAAGTATATGCGCATGCTCAGGTATTCGGAACTCCTCGATTCAATTACCGAACTCCTCTAAACAGCAGATTTCTGAATGTCTGAGCGTTTTGGGCTAAGGACATGTCCAAAATTTGGACAAAGTCTTTGTGAGGTTAAATCTAATTTTAGTTTTTTCGACCTCATAGAGTAATTTTGAACGTAATTAGACCTCTTCATTATGGGGTTAACCCCACAGTACCCAAAAAACCCCACACTGCTGGAAAATACGTTAATTTTACCCCACAATGTACCTCTCGTAAGAACAGCTAGACAGACGGACGGACAGACAGCTAGACGGACGGACGGACGGACAGACGCAGAGGAAACCTATAGTCCCCTCCGGTTTCACCAGTAGGGGACTAATAACATACATGAAGGTATGAAGATTAAGTTCAAGTACTAAAAGTAAATGACTACCCCTAACCCCCAACCCCTGCCCCAGCGAAATAGGATTTTTCAAATTTACGAGATATGTGTTACCAGTAATCATTTTTTGGCAAGAAATTTCTGTTTGATTTTTTTACTGGGGTGAATCCCCCCCCCCCAACCACCACCCTTGGAAAAAAATAACTGGATCCCCGTCTGCATTATGACATTTCGGTCCAACACTCATTCTGAGTCTAAATTATCATCAATTATTATAAGAACTTTAAATTACTATAAATACTATAGCCTTCAATATTTTTCTTTTAATAAACAGGCTTTTTGACCTAAGGTGCAAAATAAAGTAGTTCTCTGCTTTAGTCTTTAGAACATTCAGACAGAACCGAATTTATCAAGCCGAGAGCTACAGTTCAGCAGCTACATGTAGCTTTTTGCCAATTCTCTTTAATTTTGATAATCGGACAGGCTATCGCCTCCATCTACAGTATCATGTCTATGTGGGCGATAGCCTGTCCACTTCTCTAAAGTGAATAGCGACTGTATAGCTGTCTATCTGTCTGTCCCCGTCTGTCTGTCAGTCTGTCCCACTTGGTTTTCTGCACTTTTTTTCTAAACGCTTGCAGATATTGAACTGAATTTTGGTATGTGAATGTATCTTGATGAGTTACAGATCAAGTTTGAATTTCGCACCGTTTCATTAATTTTTGACAGAATTATGGCATTTTGAATTTTCACTTTTGTTTTATTAAGATCGGGTTCATGCTGCGCTAACTTCCGATGGTCGACATAAATATGAAGCGAGAAGAAAACGTTGGAAAAATGAGTTGAATTTTCGTATTAATGTGGATTATTTTATAGGTTTAAGGCATTCACAACCTAAAAATCATACAGTTTTACCTTGGACATAACTTTTGCATATTATAAAATGACAACCTCAAGGAAAAGGGGCGCCCGGTAGGGGACATGTATTGCTTATGCAATAGACGAATTTCACATTCCTAAGAGTTATCTCCCGTTGTCGGCGTAACGCTAATTTTTTCCACTTTGTCCTTTGTAAGTTACCTGTTAATATTTTAAAATTTCAAACGTTATTCGAAAATTTCGATCTGTACCTGTATTCCCAGAGTATGGGGCAACATGAAAAACATAATGAGCACGCTCATATACATTTCATTTCTAAGATACTGACCTATAAAGTTGGTAAGGTTATAGAAGGAAAACAGTGCCTTACGCCGGTTGACCCCGGATTGATCCCGCAAAGGGGAATAACTTTTGTAAATGTGAAAGTCGTCTATACTCTCAGAATGCTTGTTAATGTAAATTTAGAGCCAAAACTATAATTGGACTTTTTTTTCGTAAATGTTGGTTGAAAATCTTTATCCACAAGTCAAAAAAAACATTGGTATTTTTCTTGGTAATTTTTTTTTTTTAAAAATTCTCTTAATTGTCTGAAATTATGAGATAGATACATTAAAAACAATAAAATTTTAATCTAAGTTGAATTTCCCCATGATAATTAGTATTTATACACAATTTATGATAATAGTTGGATTTAACATTGATATTGTTCTGAATATAATTAAGATAAAATCTAAATTATTTGTGCTATTTCCCTACTTATTATTTGAAACACAGGAAAAAGCATTAGGACATTAATAAAAAATTAGCTGACTCTTTTAAAAAGATGTATTTTAAACTTGCTAAGAGGGTAAGAGTGGCAAATTCCCTCAAAATAACCTTGAAAAATTTAACCACCTTAAGTGGACAGACTTCCTGGCAAATACATGTGCAATGTATATTATACATTTATTGCATGATATTGAGGGAAATATGAAGACTTATTCAGCCAAGAAAATCATATTGCCCGAGGGCTTCGCCAAATTGAGGAGATATGTGTTACCGGTAATCATTTTTTGGCAAGAAATTTCTGTTTGATTTTTTTACTGGGGTGAATCCCCCCCCCCAACTACCACCCTTGGAAAAAAATTACTGGATCCCCATCTGCATTATGACATTTCTGTCCAACACTCATTCTGAATCTAAATTATCATCAATTATTATAAGAACTTTAAATTACTCTAAATACTATAGACTTCAATATTTTTCTTTTAATAAACAGGCTTTGTTTATTATACTGAAACAAGCAAAACCTAAACTTTCAAATTCGGCACCGCTATCAAATTCAATTTCATTTTTTACGTAAAATTTACTAAACCCTTTGGTCAACACTTTATCATCAATGTTGTGACGTAAAGCAGGCTATTGTGACGTCTACTACCCTCGGGAGTTTTCTTTTAATGAACGATAATTATTGTGGGAAAATGCACTAAGTATCCGAAGAGGTGGAATATGATGAAAAGCGTGCCGACGACCGGGAAATATGAAGTTTTATGGCCCGATTACGTGATGATCTAGAACCAATCAGATAACGCGTTGTGTAGAATTTTTTTTTTTTTTTTAAATTAATTTAATGCATTGTATTCAACTTTTTTTGAAAAGTTTCAGGCTTTTCATAAATTGATTCAGTTTCACTGAATGAAAAATGAATTGATATGTTTATAACTTGAGTCTTAAGTTTATATAAATTTAAATAGAGATGGATGTCAAAGCTGTACTCGTCTGCTACAACTGAGAAGTTGCTAGGAAAAGCTGATTATGGCATCAATTGGACCTGATGCATCAGGTATTTTGAAATCAATTATCTTGTTATCAAAATTGAATTATTGTAAAGAGGACACTAATTTTATTTATGAACTTTTTGATAGTGTAATTTTAGTAATTTCAATGTCAGTTTTGTTGATATTTATCTGAAAGCCACTTTAGATTGATATTAATTTAACTATTAATTTATTCAGTGTTGGATTTTTAAAGTTATGGCAGGGAGTAGTTTTTGGCTCTTTTGGTTGAAGAACTTACATGTATAAAGCATTGATAACAAATTAAATATCTATAAACTTTTTTAGCTCAGCTGCATGAGCTGATTCAGAAAGCTTGAGTTTTTCTAATAGCATTTTTCCATCTGTCCCTCTAGCTGTTCATATGCATCTGTCGATCAATTTAAGGAATCACTGTCTAGTTGGTATAGTATGCCAAGGCATCAACAATAGTGGGAAACAGATGCAGAGACAGATGCGCTCGAGATTTGCATGCATGATTAGGCCCCATTAGCTTCTGACCTATTAACCTGCCTAATTTACATTCCGGTAGAATTATCAAGAAATTAACTCTGCTAACTTTCAAAGAGTTAATATCACAGAGAGAAAAATAAGAAATGGAAATATATAGATGTAAACTCTTTAATATTTTTGACTTTTAGTCAGAACCACTAGGCCAAAATAATTCAACCAACCTTGCCAGAAAGAAATCTTGAGTAAAGGAGATTCAAGATTGTTTAAAGAAAGGGCCACTCTTACTTTAAAGGGAGAAGATTAAACTTTATTGAAAATTTGGTAGTATAATTAAAAAATCTGATTAAGAGATACTTGGTCAAAAAAGATGAAACTTATAAATGAAACTTCATTCTGCATGACACAGTGGTTAGAGCGTCTGTTCTAGACTTGTGAAGTAAGGAGTTGCTCCTTAGATATGTTTCAGATGTAATCCAGCTGTGGGACTTGGTGACCAGTCCTTCAAATGAGACAATATAAACCAAGGTATCTTGTCTCAGTGCCGAGTATAGGACAAGCGATGGCGTCTCCATAGTGAATAAGATGTGTATTACATGAAACACTATGCTCCCGGCGGAAACAAAGTTCAAAAAAGCTATTTTTAGCATATAAGTCACAGTCAAGGTCACATGTCATTGACCTCAGTGGTGTATGTGTACCAAATATGAAGTCTCTATAACCTATAGTTAAAAAGTTATGGCGAAAGTTCAAAAAAGATATTTTTGGCATATAGTCAAAGTCACAAGGTCATTGGTCTGTTGTCATTTGAAAGAGCCTAATTAGTGGAGTTTGCATACTAAATGTGAAGTCTCTATCTCGCGCGACTCAAAAGTTATGGCGAAGGTTAAAGTTGACAACAGACAGGATAAAAACACTATACATGTATTCCCCGAATGGATCTGGGCGCATAAAATTTCTTGAGAGGGACATTTAACATTATTTCATTTATGACAAAGTTGTCTGTCTGAAACCAATCATTACCAAAACCATAAATGTGTATGTTTATGAAGGTATTTATTTTGTATACAGCACAATTTAGTCATATTTGGGAAATAATTAAATGCTGACAGTTGTTACATTTACATTTATTGAATTGTTTCTCTAATTTTGTTTTCTTAATCTATCCATTGTAGGAATGCAGCACCATGCATTCAAGCGGAATACCCTTCTCGATGAGCTACAGAGTATACTTCATGAGTATCCAGATAATGAGCAAATCATCAAGGTAAGAAGTGATAATCTCCCTTGCAGAGTTGTCGTTCCTTCCTCTTTCAGACAACTCGGCAATGGACTTGCATCAAAATACCAAGTGTAACAGTCCAGTCCAATACGAAAATTCGTAATATTACGAAAAAACGAAAGATTACGAGAAAGCGTGATATTACAAGTTATCGTTATATAAAAATTATATTGCAATTTTTCGTAATGTAGTTAAATTACAAATACGCGTAATATAGCAGATTGTAAGAGACTATATTACGAGTTTTCATAATCCAAGACAAATTCAAGCATTGCAAGAAATTGAATGGTGGGTAACAAAGTATGACGTCAGTAATATATCAGATTCCACAGCTACTGATAGCACGTGGTCAGTTTGGTCAGTTACGCCTATCAGAAGGCATGGAAATTCAAGAAGAAAGTACCTCCGGCGATGGGTGAGTGGAATTTCTTTTATTATTCTTTTAAAGGAATTTTCCCAAGGATAAGACCAATTTTCCAGTAAATTTCAATATTCGATTAAGCATGTCGCATTGGTCTATATCACCTGAACTCCCTACTTTTCTTGCAAAGTCTACCCTAAAATCACACCCTCGTCTCATAATTCAACTGTTCGTGCAATTCTTATTGAAATACACAGAATTCAAATCTCAGTAAGAGTCGTACAAGTTATCGCCCGTGACATCTCATAGTAAACGTCATACTAAGCTACCCGCCACTCAATTTCTTGCAATGCTTGAATTTGTCTTGGATTACGAAAACTCGTAATATAGTCTCTTACAATCTGCTATATTACGCGTTTTCGTAATTTAACTACACTACGAAAAATTGTAATACAAGTTTTATATTATGATAACTTGTAATATTATGCTTTCTCGTAATCTTACGTTTTTTCGTAATATTACAAATTTTCGTATTGGACTGGACTGGGTAAAATGCCTTAAATTCCAAAGGTTTAACGAAACAAACAGTTAAACTAATAGTTCTAGATGAACATATCTTATATCTACCTTAAAACCTAAACATTGGGGCATACTGTAAACCAACTTTTATCATTATGCAAGAAATTTTTGCAAGTTCCTGACCCTTTTTTTCTCACGAATATTTCTTTTTCGTGCACATAAACCAATAATTTACCTATGCATTTATGTAGAAACCTTTGTATTTGAAGGAATACTAACTGACATATTGTAGAATTAAGAACACTTTAACATATACCTTAAGATAAATATTCATTATTGCTGAATTTTATTTTTTAGCATAAACTATATACATGAAGATTTATGTAATTTAATAGTTCTTACTCAAACTGTTTGATTTAATTTTTAGCTCACCTCGACAAAGTCGAGATGAGCTTATGCTATACCCATGGCGTTGGCATTCTGGTTAAAGTTTTAAGAGAAGGTCCATTCCCAAGTAACTATATGCCCAACCTTGACCAAACTTGCATGGATGATGCATCTAGGAATTGACGCTACCAGCTAGCCTTGCTTCAGATGCTGGATCTGACCTTCATTTTCCAGATGAGTGACCAGGTTAGTTTTTGGAGCTGGTCCATTCCCAAGTAACTATGAGTCCTACCCGGACCAAACTTGCATGACTATAGGGCTGTGTATTGAGCAAAAAATTGCGATTCGATACAATATTTTTTATAGCGATATGCGATATATTGGATTCTATAAAAAGTCCATCAAAAAAGGCTTATAAACCATTTAATGCATGATTTTCATACTTTAAAGTGTTTTATTATCCATTTCAAGGTTCTTGTCTTGTTGTCTTTACAACTAACACTTCAAATTAAAACTTGTATTGACTGTTAAAACAAAATGTTAAAATAAAATTGTACATATTTTTGTAATAATTCTAAAAACTGTGTTATTTCCTTAATAACTATATGATTATTGAACAGTTTTAATTCAAAGAAGTGAAATGGGATCTTTGGTGATTGAGATTCCCATCTTTTTAACAGAATTAGAAGAAAAAATGCCTGTCTGAGACATATTGGAAGTTGTTTTTCGATACGATATGTTTCTTGAATATTGATACGTATCAAAATATCAATATATTGATACAGCCCTAGGATTGACACTACCAGACTTGCTTTGGATGTGGATCTGACCTATATTTTCCAGATGAGTGATCATTTAATTTTTTGTGGCAGGTTTATTGCCAAGTAACTATGAGCCCTACCTGAACCAAACTTGCATAGGGATGGACAGTTGAGACTTGCTTCGAATGCTGGATCTGACCTAGTTTTTGGAACAGGTCAATCCCCAATGTAATTTATGACATATTTAAACAGAACTTGCTTGAATATTGTTGTCAAGATAAATACTAACTGTTAAGAAAATATTATGTGAGATTTACATTACTTAAAGCAATATGAGCTGCATTTTTCAGAATTTTATTTTGTTTGTATAATGTGCAATTATGATTAATGTGTATGTAATATAAACCCTTATGATGAAAAAAAATGAAAATTAAGTTTTAAAATGTTTCAGAAGAAATATTTCTGTACTACCAAATATACAGTATTATATAAGAAATCATTATTGTACAGGACGACAATAATTCACTTTTGCTTCAATCAATGCTTATAAAAAGTTCCTCCATAGCAAAAATGAACAACAGAAGTTCATAAACGTTCTATTTTCCTGTCATTGAAATAGTTAATTACAAATTTGAAATATTTTTTTCGATGTCAAACATGCAGCTCATATTGCTTTAAGCTGATAGCATTTGTCGAGGTGAACTTTGTAATCTTTGGTTACCTAGGTTCTTGAAAATACAATTTTGAGTGACAGGATATTTTGTGAAATCTATTGTATTAATTTAAGCTTTACTTTTATAGGAGCTCTTACAAAATGCAGAAGATGCTGGTACCCATGTGGTCAAAATGGGGTTTTGTCCCTCGTCCAAATCAGACCATCTACCCGATCCATACCGGCAGTACTTATCTGTAAGCCTGAACTTTAAATCATGAAAGTAATATCAGTAGAAATTCATTGCTTTTATACCCATGGTATTCTTTTCCATACACCTTTCTTCAGAAATCGTCAAGTCCAGACTTAATACAGATCGAATGCAAGCAGAGAAGGTTTCATTGCATGAATAATTAAACTCAAATTTTTAAATTTAGTCATCTAAAAAAACCCATAGAATTAATGGTCAGATTTGAAAATGGCCTATGTGCTTTACTTCATTTTATTCTATGACACTTGGACTAATTTATCTGTACATGTTTCAGGGCCCTGCTCTTTGCTTTTACAATGACTCGATCTTTGAGGAGGGGGACTGGGACGGAATCACAATGGTCAGGAAGAGCAACAAACAAGACGATCCACTTAAAGTTGGGAAGTTTGGGATTGGGTTCAAGTCTGTGTTTCACATAACAGGTAAGCATTGAAGTGCATCATGTCTATTGGCATGTTTTCCTAAAATATAAATCATAAGTTCCAATGTGCACTGTACCTGAAAAAAAAATACAGGTGAAGTATTTTAATGGCAAAAGGAAAATTTATTTAACGAATAAAAATTACAGAAGTCAGTGCTACATGTATTGGACAGAGACACTGTTAGGGATCATTTATGTTTATAATTAAAGATTGTAATATCAATATACCCGTAACCCTATGATTAATTAAAAGTTAAAAAAAAAGAGACACTTGCAAATATGTAAGTGAAGTTATTTAATATATCATCACAAAACATTATATATTTTTAACTTACGAGACATAAATGTAATACTCAAAATATTTAACATAATGTCAAAGAATTATTCTAATATCATACATTGCACTCTGTTTAAAGGGCAATAACTCTTCATTGTAACTGAGTAACTAAACTGAGGTTAAATTGTGGTTATTATGCTCGGTAATTGATTTTAAAATATTTGTCAAACATATTTTATGACTATGTCTAATATTTTATTAATCACTTAAAATATTGAGATAAACAATTATATACAAAATAAGTTAAATTCCTTCCAAATTGTCACAACACTTGTATATGCCTGGACAAAAATTAGCGTATTCAAAATTTAGCGTTGTCACCAAGTATGAAGTGGTTGGCGTAGTCATGAATTAGCGATACACATGTAACGCTAAAAAATAATAAAAAAAACCTGTATGTCTATATGCATCAGTTTAAGTAAAATTTTAATATCTTACTCTAAATAATTTTGAAACATCAATATATTAGATTATTGCTGTTCCATTAACGTGTCCAACTGGCTGAAAATAGCCTTAAGTCTTATTGCGAGGTTGCAGTTTGGGTGTTGAGCATTTAATTACCATTTACTAGTAATTGAAAACAATTAACTTACGATTTTCTTGTCCAGGATCAATAATTTGTAATTATGTCAGAGCAGTATTGTGTAACTAATACCGAATGTGCAAAGTACATTGTTTGGTTAAGTAGAGCGTATGCGGGTCGACACAGTTGAACTGAATGGTCCATGTGACAAGTGCCAATTACCCAATTTAAATTGAAATTAATGCTCAAAAGTGAATTTGAAGAAAAAATAACATTAAACATGGAATTACCCGGTATTTTTACAGACATCTATACAGGCCTATTGCCTTTTGAAATATATGAAGAAATTGGGCTTTGTGTTCAAGGCCTGATAAAATGGCAGATCGAAGCAAGTAAATTCACAAAAAATACAACATATCATATTCATTTATTAATGGTAATCATGTATTAGAGCATTGCTGTTTGCGCCAATCAGCTAAAATATGAAGCCCACTTTTTAGGTCACTTTAGTCACTCGGGTGATATATCTATCCATTTTTGTCAGTTGTCATACATGTACAGTAGTTGGCCATAAATATGTTCCCAAATGGCTGACGTTCTTCAATCGCATTGAGAATTCTGAGATGAAAAAACTTTTTAGCAATACTACATTCGTTTTTTCTCGAAACTAAACATCCGGAAATAAAGTTTTTGTAGTGGTAGAGGTTTTAAAATAAGCGTCCTTCATTAATTTCCGGTTTATTGTTTACATATCGTCTGCTTGGAGATATGGATAAGTGAGGGAAGGAATTGACACAAGATGTTAAAAACATCATCATAAATTTATATAACAGCGATCATTCTAGTTACAAAATATCAGAAATAACAGGCTTTAATTGGAGAACAGTTAGTAATTTTTAGCTCTACTGGTCAGAGACCAGAAGAGCTTATGCGATAGTAATGCGTCCGGCGTCCGTCCGTCCGTCCGTCTGTCTGTCCGTCTGTCTGTAAACAATTTTTCAAAATGCTACTCCTCCTACAGTTTTGGTCTAATTTCAATATAACTTGGCACACAAGTAGACTACACTAAGATACATAATTCTGTGTATCGGTTTTTGATTTCGATGAACGGTGTTGCCGTGGTTACTAAAAATAGAAATTTCTGTGAAATTCTTTCAAAATGCTACTCCTCCTACAGTTTTGGTCTGATTTCAATATAACTTGGCACACAAGTAGACTACACTAAGATACATAATTCTGTGTATCGGTTTTTGATTTCGATGAACGGTGTTGCCGTGGTTACTAAAAATAGAAATTTCTGTGAAATTCTTTCAAAATGCTACTCCTCCTACAGTTTTGGTCTGATTTCAATATAACTTGGCACACAAGTAGAATACTCTAAGATACATAATTCTGTGTATTGAATTTTAATTTTGATGAACGGTGTTGCCGTGGTTACTAAAAATAGAAATGTCTGTAAAATTGTTTCAAAATGCTACTCCTCCTACAGTTTTGGTCTGATTTCAGTATAACTTGGCACACAAGTAGACTACACTAAGAACATAAAGAGACTTTATCAACGATCATTATTCTATTTAATGCTGTTTATAAAGTTTCAATCCCAGCTGCTTAAGTACTTTCTCTTCCTTTGCTATAAGTTGAAACCAGTAGAGCTTCAGTCTCGACAGAGACTTCTGGTTTAAAGCGGTTTCGTGAGCGGGGACTGAGGGGCGGAGCAAAATCCACTAAAATTAATGCAATCTTTAAAAATATTTACCTCTGGACATCAAGCAGTCAAACTGTTGGCATGATTGTAATAATCATCGAATCCTCTACCAAAATTGTGAAATTCATGGTCCCAGGGTCAGGGTTTCTAATAATGCTAGGGTGAGGCTATATAAATTAAATAGTGAAAGTGCATTTTTTCTCTGAAAATATTCTCTGCTACTGAGTTTGAAACAAACTTAGTACATAGTTATGATGAGCAAGAGTGTCTCTTCCAAAATTGTGAATTTCATGACCCCAGTGTCAGGGGTTCTGGAGTTAGGATGAAGTTATATAGATTATACTAGTATAGTGAAAATGCATTATCTCTTTAAATTCTTCTTAATATCTTCTTCTCTGCTTTTGGGCATAAAATAAACTAACAAAGTACAAAGTTATGTTGAATAAAGCTGCCTCTTCCAAAATTGTGAATTTCATGGCCCAAGGGTCAGGGGTTCTGGAGATATTCTTTGAATATATCTTCTTCTCTGCTTCCTGCAGGGTATTAAATAAACTAACCATTACAAAGTTATGATGAGCAGGAACATTTCTTCCAAAATCGTGAATTTCACCGATATAATTTACTGAGATACAGAATAGAAAATAGATAAAAAAACTTTTCTATTGGTGTTAGAGGTGCTGAAGCATTTGAAGACCAGGAGTTGTCTAGCTGTCTGTGAACATGTTTTCAAAATGCTTCATCACCTACAGTTTTGGTCTTACAATTTCACTTTAACTAATAAGGCAAGTTGACTACACTTACTTAATATTTGATCTTTGTATTTGTTTTTAGCTCACCTGAGCCGAAGGCTCAAGTGAGCTTTTCTGATCACATTTTGTCCGTCTGTCTGTCTGTACATCTGTCTGTCTGTAAACTTTTCACATTTTCGACTTCTTCTCAAGAACCGCTGGGCCAATTTCAACCAAACTTGCCACAAAGCATTCTTAGGTAAAGGGGATTCAAGTTTGTTCAATTGAAGGGCCTTGCCCTCATTCAAGGGGAGATAATTCAGAATTATTGATAATTTGGTGGTATGTTTTAAAAATCTTCTTCTTAGGAACCACTGTGCCAGGAAAGATGAAACTTATGGGGAAACATCTTCAGGTAGTGTCAATTCAAATTTGTTCAAATCATGACCCCCCGGGGTAGGGCAGGGCCACAATGGCCGACCAAAGTTTTACATAGAAATATATAGGAAAATTCTTTAAAAATCTTCTTCTCAAGAATAACAAAGCCATAACTGATCATATTTATATGGAAGCATCCTCAGAAAGTGTCAATTCAAGTTTGTTCAAATCATGACCCTTGGGATAGGGCGGGGCCAAAATGGCCGACCAAAGTTTTACGTAGAAATAAATAGGAATATATTTTAAAAATCTTCTTCTCAAGAATAAAAGCCATAATTGATCATATTTACTAGTATATGGAACTATCCTCAGGTAGCGTAAATTCAAGTTTGTTCAAATCGTGACCCCTGGGGGTAGGGTGGGGCCACAATGGCCGACCAAAGTTTTGCATAGAAATATATAGGAAAATTCTTTAAAAATCTTCTCCTTAAGAATAACAAACCCATAATTGATAATATTTATATGAAATCATCCTCAGGAATCGTAGATTCAAGTTTGTTCAAATCATGACCCCTAGGGTTAGGGTTGGGCCACAATAGATGATCAAAGTTTTACATAGGAATATATAGGAAACATTTCCTCTGAAGAACATTGAAGTCATCATTGGTCATATTTATATGGAGAAACCTGCAGGAGATGTTAATACAAGTTTGTACAAATCATGAACCCCGGGGATGGGGTGGGGCCAAAATGGACAAATAAGGGTTTACATAGGAATATATAGGAAAAAATCTTTAAAAATTTGCTTCTTGACAACATCAAAGCCATCTTTGTCATATTTAAATAGAAGCATCCTCTGTAGGTGTAGATTCAAGTTACTTCTATATATGACCAACGAGGGAGGGTGGGACCACAATGGACAATCAAAGTTTGAGGTGGAATATATGGGAAAAATCTTCTAAAGAACATTAAAGCCATGGTTGGTCAAGCTTTAGTGAAAGATTCCACAGGAAGTTTAGTTCAAGTTTGTTCAAATAATGACCCTTAGTGGTAGGGTAGAGCGACAATGGATGATGAAAGTTTAGCATAGGAGTATATAGGAACAATCTTCAAATATATCTTCTCAAGAATACTAAAGCAAAAATTGTTCATATTTATCATGTGAAGGCATCCACAGGTAGAGTAGATTCAGGATTGTTCAAAATCATGACCCCCTGGGCAGGGTGGAGCCACAATGGACGATCAAAGTTTAACATAGGAGTACAGTGTATACAGGAAAAGTCATTATTGGTCATATTTTTATGGAGACATCTGCAGGCGGTGTTGATACAAGTTTGAACAAACCATGACCACGGGGATGGGGTGGGGCCACAATGGACTAATAAGGGTTTACATACATGTGGGAATATATAGAAAAAAAATCTTAAAAAATTTGCTTCTTGACAACATCAAAGCCATCTTTGACCACAATGGACAATCAAACTTTGACTTGGAATATATAGGAAAAAATCTTCAAAAGAACAATAAAGCCATGGTTGGTCAAATTTTAGTGAAAGATTCCACAGGCAGTTTAGTTCAAGTTTGACCCTTACTGCTAGGGTGGAGCCACGGTGGATGATGAAAGTTTAGCATAGGAGTATATAGGAACAATCTTCAAATAACTTCTCAAGAACACCAAAGCCAAAGTTGTTTATATTTATCAAGCATCCACAGGTAGTGAAGATATAGATAGGAGTACAGTGTATACAGGAAAAATCTTTTTCTGAATAACAGCAAAACCATCTGCCTTTTAGGAGTAGGTCGGGACCACTCATGCATTAAACCTTTTTAATACTAAACTGATTTTTGCGTATTTCCAAGCCACAGTACTCGAAGTGACCATTGTGGCCCCTGAGACTCTTGTTCCCTCTTTGTCTGTATTACCAAATTTGAGAGGGTGTAGCAGAAATATTTGAGGGGAAATCTTTTTGGAATGAAAGTTATGAAAGAAAGTAGGCTCTAACCAATGTATATACATATATTTTTTTTCAGAAAAACAATATTTCTTACCTTATAAGTGCCAGTAAAAAAGTTCAAGTTATTTGAATAAAAAAGGGATATGAGCATGATGACCTTAAATATGGCACCAATGGGAAATAACTCATGTTAATTTGGGTCTATTGAAAACTATATGTTTTCTTTTTCAGTTTTTACTTTTTAACAAAAACAATGTCCTAGTTACATGTTTTGAAATAAGAAAATTTTCTATAAATGTTACTACTTTTATAGTTTTAGTCCTCCTGCAATACATCTTGCCACAAAAAGAGACCAAAGATTACTATTCTTTGTATTGCTGTTGCATAGTTTAATGTCTTAAGTGGTACCTTTGGTATAAATGCAAATCAGTAGAGCTTCAGTTTCTTCAGAAATGTTCAGTTTGCTTGTAAACAAGACATGTATTTTGAAAAACATTCTTTTTAGATATGGTTTGTGTTATCAGTGGAGACAGAATTCTGTTCATTGACCCCTTGTCTGAGCTTCAGGATCCAAACAAAGTTTGCACTATTGCCCCAATAGCAAATTACGTGCATCCAAATGTGTGTGGTTCAAGGGGACTCGAACCATTGTACAATCTGTTTGGAATTAATGAAGGGACAGCCAGAAATGGGGAGTTCAAAGGGACATTTTTCTGGTTTCCCCTTAGAAAATCACCATCACAATTGTCAGAAAATACATATTCACTTGAAAAAGTGGAGGATCTGTTCAAGTCTTTTAAAGAAGAGATGAGCTCTGAGCTCTTGTTTTTAACCTCGATTGAAGAAATCGGAATATACAAAATTGAGAATGATAGTTGTGAATCTGAGTGTACTATTGCTATAGATCAAGGGTGTGCAGAGGAAACTAGAAATGAAAGGCAGTGCTATAAGGAAAAAATCAAAGACATTGAGGTAAATATGGCAGAAGATGATAGATGGATCAGTCAGTGCGACCCAGTATGGATGAAAAGTATCGTTATATACAAGATCAGGATGAATGGAATGGAGACACGGCAGGTATGGTTCATAATCCAATATTTCCATGCAGGAAGTATGAATAAAGAACTTTCAAATCTCATCAGAAATCGGCGATCTAAATACAGACCATATATTGGAGTTGCGGCCAGACTTGACAAACCTATTCAGTGCAGTCAGTTATTTTGCTTCCTGCCTCTCCCATTTGAAGATGAAAGTTCTACTGGATTACCTGTTCACGTCAATGGATTCTTTGCTCTTGACAGTAACAGACAGCATCTTAAATGGCCATCACATGATCAAAATGTAAGCCAATCACATTTAGAAAATGACATGCTGTGGAATGTTCTAATGGTACAAGAAATTTTACCTGTGGTTTATGTGGAATTTCTTCGGACGTGGCAAAATGATAGGTTTGGATCCGAGTTGACGGGGAGATACCTTGAAATGTTTTATCATCACATCCCAAGAATGTCAACAATAAGAAGTCATTGGTCATGTGTTGGAGAAAAAATGCACCAGCATCTACTTGAGTCGCAAATTCCTTGCCTTGAAAGTGGAAATTGGATTCACACTAAAGAAGCATATTTTGCCGTCTTTGCAGAGAACACACAGGAAGAGGAGAAGAAAATTGTCACAGAACTTTATCAAAAATGTACAAAAAAGGTCGTAATTTTGAAAGAACATGAAGACCTCTTTTATCACTGGACATATTCTTATACCAACTTTAATTTAAAATGTACAAATCCGAAAGAAACTAGGAATCTTCTTAGAGGAGACCCTACTTACAAACAGTTAGGTGTCACTAGTAAAAGCCATCTTCTTGTCTACATTTGTAGTGATGGACATCTTTCAGATTTAGAGGGAATAGAGTTGTTACCTCTGCAAAATGGGAAATATGGAACTTTGCAAATAAAGAGGATTTGGCCTCAAAATACGTTTTACTTATGCAAAGAGGAAGAGCTGCAGATTCTGCATGGAAAAGAGAGTTTTCTGATTTTGAATACAGACACCACCTCGAAAATTGGAAAAGTTTTAGAGTCCCTTGCATCAACAGGTAAACAATATAATAGAAATATAATTTTCCAAGAAGAATAACAAAAGTTGACTTTAACATTCTAAATATATATCTCTTTTTGTTGATGTAAATCTAATGCTCAATTTTCTCTACGTAAATCCTCTGTAGCTCTATCTTAAAATACTTGAACCCCTCAATTGATTTTGGACTTTTGAGTACCAAATCTGCATTCAAAAGTATTGGTCTTGATAGAAAACATGAAAATGCATTCATTTTGTTTCATGATGTTAGTAAAAAAAATAGGAAAAACATTGAGTTACGCTGACAATGGGAAATTATTAAAACGACTTTCAATAACTACACTGATATAGCTAAAGAAAGAAGAAATATTGGAACCATAAAATTACCGTTATGAAAACCATTTTAATTGCTACTACTTTGCATAAAAGAGCCTCTCAAAAAATATGTATTTTTTTATTTTGCAGGACACTATTCATTCCACAAAATGAATATCGATTCCTGTTTACGCTTTTTGAGGGAGATTATCCGACACCAGACAGAAAATAACAGAGCTCCGATGTTTTTGAAGGACAGCGATGCTATATTTGGAGAACGTTGGTTAAAGAAAGTTTGGTTATATCTAAAACGCAATTGTTCTTTATCTTTGGATCATGTTCAGGATCTTCATATTATTAAAACCAAAGAATCAGAGGTACTCAAAAAGGTATCTGATGCATTTATCAGCGAAGTTGCCACAAATGCCATGCAAGTTGAAGTCTTGAAAAAATTCAAAATTTGGATAGTTGATGTGAATTTCCATGACCATCCGTTTCTTGCACCAGGAAGGGGTATTGTTGAAGAAAGTACAGATGATGGGAAGAGAAGGCTTTTACAACGTTGTATAAATAATGGTATAAGCCCCTTTAACAACACTTGTTCGGATGCTGAGAGGGAGTGGTTCAAAGAATTCTTACCTGTTACTCTCTCAAAATCATTGATCTCGGCTTTGGAACAACTTAAGTTATTCAAATGTTTTTCCAGTGTCCAGAAATCGAGTCAGATTGGTTACAAATCCATGAAGGAGTGTCGTTATGTGTACGTTGGCGAGAAAGACTTTCCAATTCAGTTTCCGAAAGTAATGATTATGACATCCACAAGAAAAGAGGAGCGAATTCTCTCTGAGCTTTCATCGGAAAAAGTGGATCTCACAATGTGTGTACAGGAATCACTTGAAAAAATCACAAATGGTCGAATTTCACTCAGTGAGGAAAATAAACGAAGGTTTTGTTTTTATGTTTTGGAAAAGCAGTCAATGCTAAGAGACTGGCGGAAGATTCAAACCGATTTGATTTCAGTCAAATTTATCAGAAATGGAATGGGAATACATTACTCTGCAAACGAACTTTATGATAGAAAGGATGAGTTGCTTCTAAAGCTTTTTCTTACAGAACATAAATTCCCAGAGGAAGATACAGAAAAGATGGATTTGCTGAAGCATTTGCAATTTCAGAATAGAAACAGTCCAGCATTTAGAAATGATGTTGTGAAAACATGTAAGCTGATTGATTCTGGGAATAATGAACCAGATATCAAACTGAAGAAGTCAAAAGCCCTCTTGGTAACTTTTCGACAAGACCAACAACTTTTTCAATCGATTCGCAATTCGATTCGCGGATACAAAATTTTACCATATAAGCTGGACAGGGGCGAAAAATACCCCCTATCAATGGAATGGTTTTCGAATCAAGAAAAGTTTGTTTCCTTGGACGTGATTTACAGTTCAAAGTTTGAATACATTGCTGGATCAGTTCTACCCACATCAACTCAAGAATGGGAGGAACTTGTCGATGCCAATAAGGCACCACAGTTGAATGCAGTCATACGGCATTTTTGTCTGGCTTCAAAATGTTACAGAGAAGATGATCATTCAGGATACAATTACATAATGAGAGAAGTGTATCAGTTTCTAGCTAATGAGAACTGGACACGTTTTGCTTCATCACTTCCTCAAAATTGTGTTCTTACAGACTTTGGCTTTATGAAGGCTTCAGATATTTACATTGAAAGGAGCAGTACAGATGTAGATTTAGCCCCGTATTATATTCCTTTACCAAAGGAGTACAACATCTTTAAAGAATTTTTTGCAAGACTAGGTTGTAATAAAAACCAATCATGTCATCTGCTCGTTGAAGCACTGCAAAAAATTAAAGAAAAGCAATTGGAGGAACAAGACATGAATGATGACCGCCAGGACTTGGAGAAAGTTGAGAAAATTTTTAAGAAACTATCAGAATCCACAGAAGAGGAATTATCTGCACTAAAGGAGGATATCCTGGTACCAATTCATAATCAAGATTCATCTAGATTAACCTTTCGGTTTGTGCACGAATGTGCATACTCTGATTCAGATTGGTTCAGCAGGACGTTCACAGACGAAGATAACATTTGTCTTGTTCATTCAAGGATTGACAAAGAGGTAGCAAAAAAACTTGGTGTGAAATCATTAAAAAAATTCACATTATCAGATGCAGAAGAAGTTTTCTCCGAATTTGGACAATCAGAACCATTAACCCAACGTTTGAATCGACTTTTAGAAGAAGGTTACACTGATGGATTGTCTGTTCCAAAGGAGCTGATTCAAAATGCTGACGACGCTGGAGCATCTGAAGTGTATTTTCTCTATGACGAAAGAGAAAACAAGGATGCAAGAAGTTGTCTCATAGACCCTGGATTGGAAGGTTGTCAAGGACCAGCATTTTGGGCTTTCAATAATGCTGTTTTCTCTTCTTTTGACTTTCAAAATATTCAAAAACTTAGTGGAGCAACAAAGAAAGAAGATTCTACAAAAATAGGGAAATTTGGCTTAGGTTTTAATGCAGTTTACAACTTAACTGATGTTCCAAGTTTTGCAAGCGGAAATTATTTGGTATATTTAGATCCACATGGAAAATATTTAGGAGAGGCCATTATACACGAGAGAAGTCCAGGGATCAAGCTCAATCTTTTGAATAAAACCATGCTTCGTAAACTCGAAAACCAGTTTAAACCTTTTCAAAATGTGTTTGGATTCAAGTCTTCAGAATTTTCAGAAGAGAAAGGTTATAATGGAACATTGTTCAGATTTCCGTTGCGTACAAGACTTCAAGCTCTTGACAGTGAAATCAGTAGTAAAGAATATTCTCAAGTCGAAATGGAAAAGCTACTGAAAATGTTGTGCAAATCAGTTGGAAATATGCTCCTATTTACCCAGAATGTAAAGAAAATAAAACTCTTTCATGTACAAGAAGGAAGTACAAATCCTGATGAGGATATGGAGCTGGTAGTCACTGTTAAAAAAGAGGAAAATTTTGAAAATTCATTGATTTACAACAATGGAAACGTATTAACTGCTGCCTCAAGGCATTGCTGTAGTTCAAACCAACCTTCACCATTTTCAACAATGTGTAAAACAAAGATAACAATTTTTTCTGAGGGCCATCAATGGGTTGAAAATTTAGCATCGAGAGAAGAAAGTCACTGGTTAATATCATGGGCACTTGGAACTAAAAAGTCTTTCAAACTCTTTAAAGAGAGAAGAAGTGATGGAGCACTTCCCCTGTCCAGTGTTGCAATTCCAGTAGATGTAATAAATGGGAAATTTTCTCCGTGGTACCTATTTGCAGGACCACCTGCTTTCAATAAATATGGTTTCTATGAGACAAGTCATCTGTTTTGCTTTTTGCCATTGCCTATTAGGACTTCATTGGCATTCCATGTTAATGGAACATTTGCTGTATCATCTGATCGCCAGCGGATACTAGTAAGAACAGAGGATGACAAAGAAAATACTAAACAAACGGTCTGGAATAACTGTCTGATATCTGACGCAACACTGGAGGCTCTTCTTGAGCTCCTGAACACTTTGAAACATACCACAGCAGACGAAAATGCACATTATGAATTATGGCCCACAGGTAGTGAGGACTGTTTTTGGGAGACATTTCATCATGAATTTTATAGATGTATTGTGGAGCGCAAATTACCTTTATTCAATACACATCTTGGATACAAGAAATTTCAGGAATGCATTTTTCTTCACATTGATGTGAAAGCTGACAAGCAATTACATAGGGTTGCTCTAGATGTTTTAAAGAAAAATCAGCTAGATGGAATGGTCATTACAGAAATACCTGATGCTGTTTACAATGAATTAGAAAATTGTCTTGGCACCGAATTTTTAGAACGTGTGGTGACATATGAGAGGTTCATCACTGAAAGCTTCTTACCAAGTATATCTCTCTTCACCGGAGAAGAATATGATCAGATTGTCCTTGGTGCACTGAGATCAGGAAACGATATTATTCTTTCAGCATTGAAAGAAACTGAATGTATCACAACCAGTCCAAATGGAACAAAAAAGTCGCCAGGAAGCCTAGTTTATCCACGATCCACTGTATCTGGAATATTCATAATAGATGATGAACGATTTCCAACGGATTTATTCTGCAAAGAAGATGACTTGGAAATACTCGTAAAAATTGGAATGATGAAGTATAATGTGCCATTTGAACTCTTGCTTTCACAAACGAGAGACGTTGATAATTTGTCAAAACTTTGTACAGAATGCGCACTTCGTCGATCAACAGATATTGTCAAATATATATATTGGAAGTTTAAAATGATTTCCGAGGAAAATTTACATGAGATCTCTTGTACATCATTTTTACCAGTGGGAAGAAAACCAACCAACTGGCCGGTAAAATGGCACAGAGAAGTAGAGTCTCAGCAATGTAAGTTTATGAAGTGCGAATCGCATGAAAAATGTAAAGATAGTGTCACATTATTTGAAAAACCAATCAATTTGTATTTTCCTTACGTTCAAAAACTGGTTGGATGTTCACAAGCTGTGATAGGAAGATACGATATGTATTGCAATTATGAAAGTGGGCTAGAATCTCTTCGTGTGAAAAAAGAAAAGGATGTCGATTTGGAAACTCTGAAACATCAACTTTTTGAAATTACAAAGAATCCAGAAGATGCTCAAAATAAAAACGTTGAGGACATTTGTTTTGAAATTTATAAGACTTTTGAACAGCATATATCAGAACCTGGCGTGGCGGATTTTATTCAAACATACTTGTCAGATCTGCCTTGCATTATAACGGAAAAGAAATTTGTATACCCAAAACAAGTCGTATTTTCCTTGATGCATGATTGTAGTCCTCACTTTTATGGATTAAGACCAAACTATGCCAAACGTTTTCCATCATTGATGGAGACCATTGGTGTTCGAAAATCGTTTAAATCGGAGGATATAGTTCAAGTGTTGATTCAGATGAAAGAACAGTACGGCGATAAACAAATGTCTAAGGACGATTTGTCCCTTGTTTGCAGAATGGTTATTCTATTAGAAAATTGTGACAACATTCCCACAGAAAATCTTTACCTGCCGGATTCGAATGGCATTTTGTGTCATACAGATGATTTATGCATTGATGATTTTGACTGGATTGCAAAAACGGAATCAATGAGGTTCTTGAATACCGCTATACCTCTGAATGTAGCACAGATGACAGGGATCAAGTCTAAAAGGGACCAAAGCATTTTAAACGATTCTGAAGGGCTTGGAGATGAATTTGGACAACACGAAGAACTCACAACTCGAATCAAACGGATTTTGGATGGATATCCTGAGGCATGTATATTAAAGGAGCTTCTTCAAAATGCTGATGATGCTGGTGCTTCAGAGCTGCACTTCATCAAAGATTTTAGATCACACGGTAGCAAGCACATATTTAGCGACAATTGGAAAGAACTGCAAGGTCCAGCACTTTGTGTATATAACGACAGTGTATTTACAGAACAAGATTTAGAAGGAATTCAGAATTTAGGAATAGGAGGCAAAGCAGACGATCCCACATCTACAGGCCAGTATGGTGTTGGCTTCAATGTCGTTTACCATCTCACTGATGTTCCATCATTTATAACAAGAGACTTAAAAACTGGTTTGGATACCTTGTGTGTATTAGACCCTCACTTGAAATATATACCACGTGCATCTTCAGCAAAACCAGGTCGAAAATTTCCGAATGCATCTGAAATAATTGGTACAAAGTTTAGAGATATTATGTCTGGCTATTTAGAGAAAAGTGGGATTTGGGAGTCATCAAAGGGTACTTTGTTCCGATTTCCACTTCGTTGCAATGATTCTTCCTTGCTGTCCCAGAAGAATACTACTTGTGGAGAACTAGAGGAACTTTTGAAAGAACTTGAAAAAGAGATGGCTGAGTGTCTCTTATTCTTGAACAACATTCGGACAATAGCAATTTCATCAGTTGATGAAAATGGTACTCTCCTGCAAGAATTTATCGTCAAGGCAGAAACATCAAGTGAATCACAGGAGGAAGTTAGATTACGCCAACTGGTACAGGAAGTTCGAAAACAATCTAAAAAAGACCCAACATATGTGTGTAGCGTGAGAAGAAAAGAAATTAAGTATCAATTGAATGTAAATATTGACAACAAGTTCGCCCAAGAATGGCTCATTGTCGTAGGATTTGGTTTTAAGGATGGAAAGAGAATTCCGGAAGGAATAAAGAGAGCATATGAGGAAAGACGCCTTGCTTTATTACCAAGTTCTGGTGTTGCCTTCAACCTTAGAAATAAAATACTTTCCAAGAATAAATATGTAACAACAAGCACACCTTTGCCATCAAATCATTTCAAAGCATATTGCTTTTTACCACTCCCACTCGAAACAGGTTTGCCAGTTCACATCAATGGACATTTTGCTTTAGATCACGAAGCACGTCGCAATATCTGGTGGCCAGATGATTCATTATCAGATATCAAGGTAGAATGGAATAGATGCTTGATTGAGAATGTTATTGTACCAAGTTATATTTCAACCATTCAATATTTAAAAACTACACTGTTCCCAGAAATTATTCCAGGAAATTTTTTTGAACAGTTGAAGAAATTTCATGAAGCGTTTCCTTTAACGGAGGCATTAAATGGCAAAGTATGGAAATTTACAGCAAAAGTTCTGTACTATCAAATTGCAGAGAACAATTCTTGTATCTTTCCAATTGTATGTAGAGATTACCAGAAGTTAGAACTGGAAGATTTGAAAGATAACGAAAACGAAATTCAGACAGAAAGGGAATCTGAAAATAGAAATACTAACAATCCAGGAGCAGAAAAGAAGCTCTTGCACATTAGATGGGTATCTTTAACATCAGGCTCATTTCCAGCTTTCTTTGATGATATATCCCAGAACACGTACTGGTCATTTAAAAAATCAGAATTCCTAGCAGATGTTCTAAAAGATATTGGGATGAAGCTTATTGAATCACCAATGTGGATATACAGGAGCATGGTGTGTGCTGGTGTTAATGTCCAATCAGTTTCATCAGGATCAGTGCTAAAATTTTTGAAATCATATGGTTCTAATGATACTGACAAGTGTAAAATTCAAAAAGTAAATGTACATGTGACTGAGACCAAATTTCGATGTGTTGAAGCAGTGGTATGTGTACTTGATTACTGCTTAAAAGACAAAAAGATGAGCGCTGTTGAATTCGAAGGTGTTCCTCTACTTCTAACAGAAGATCAGAAAATTCATGAGTTCTGTAAAACCGCCTCTGTTTTTAAAACTTCGTTTCCAGAATTGCTTCCCGCATCTGCAGACAAACTAGTTCATGTTACAGAACATAAGCTATTGAAAAGTAAAGTTTTCCAACCTTTTGTGAAAAATCTTCAAATAGAGGACTTTGCTAGTTGTGTTTCAAACAATGTTCCCAGTGAAAACCGTACTGGGTTAATAACGTCCTGGGATCTGCACACTACTGACATCCCAAATCCAAAATGGATGAACAAGTTTTGGTGCTTTCTGTCGGAGAAACTTGCCTGTCTTGAAAGGGAATCTGAAAGCAAAACCCCGGAACATAATCAAGATTTGCCTATTGTCAAATTGCGTCGCACGATCTTGGAAAATTTAGGGGAATGCAGTTTTGTCCCTGCTTGTATAAATAATGAGCATATGCTTTATCCTTTTAAGAAAGGAAAGCACGTTTTAAAATTAATCCCTAGTGTTGATGGAGAAGAACAATCAGCGATGACGTTGTTGAATGTACCAGTGGTAGATGAAGATTGGATAATCACAAAACGTCGAATTCCCGAAATATTACAGTCTGTAACAGCAACAGTGGACAGCGTTGTGGACACTTTGGATTGTCTGTTTTATAACAGAACAAGTTTGAAATTAGAGAATAAAGCTTGCAAAGATATTCTAGATTTTTTTGCTGCACGAAGTGGAACGCTGAAAAAAGTGGAAGAATGTCAGTACAAACTCAGGTGCTTGCCTTTCTATTGTGGTCTTGAAAGCCATTTTATATCTCTGTTAGAAAAGACCATATTAGTGTTGCCCGACGGTGTTCCTGTAGATGGCATGGATGACTTTAGTAAAAGAATGAACTTAAGTTTCGTCAGATCGAGAGGGATGTCACCAGATTTCCTAGAGTATTTAGGCTGCAAAGTATTATCCGAAGCGGAGATTTACATTCTTTACATACTTCCGAATTTTGGAAAGCTTTCATCAGATGCCATTATGCCCCATATGGAATTTATCAACGAGAATGTTATTCCAGAACTGCGCATTTGTCAACATGATATTAAGATGCAGCAGTTAGCAACTTTAAGAAGTTTGCTTCGACAAATTGCTTTTATTCCAACAGAATCTGGCAAATTAGCTCGTGCATGTGAATTCTTTAATCCACACAAAGTTATTTTTAATATTGAAAGTGAGCTGTGTAGTGCATCCGAACTGCCTCTTCCACCATTTAATGAACCAAAATGGGAATACTTTCTTGTCTTTTGTGGAATGAAAAGCGACATTACCCCCGAAATTTTTATGGAATTTGCATATCGACTTCAAAGATTGTCGAATTCAGGACTTTCAGCAAAGGTAAAGGAAGATTCAAAACTCATGATGAGAATATTGTTTACAGAGAAAACAGACCTTTTAGAAAGTCACTTTTTGATGAATGAGATACAGACTGTCAGGTTTCTTATTCCTCATCATGTCCATCAAACGTTCTTATCACTGGCACCACAGTTTGAAAATGGAAATAGGCTCGTGTCCTTCCGGGAATCAACATTGCCTGCAAATGACCTCATTGCTTGGTCGGTGATGGGAATAATCTCTAAGGATATTACTTATATGATGAAAAAGTCCGATATCGAAATAGCAACAAAAAAGTTAGGTCTCTGCGAAGCGCCCTCTATGCATTTAATGCTTAATCACCTGAGAATTGTATGCAGCTCTCTCAAAGAACAATTGGAAAGACTTTTTACGGAAAATGACAAATTTGAGGAAGCTGTTATTACAATGATGAATAGAGTATACGCATATTTACAGAAGAATGGAAATGAAATGTCTAAACAGGAGTTAAAATCTGTACCCTTTATCTTTATCAAAGACAGAAAATTACTTGCATTGCCAGAGCAGGTTGTGTTGGATATCAACAATTATGAAGAGATACCCCCATATTTGTGCAGGGCCCCTTTGTTTTTTGGACAATTTCATTCCATGTTTGAGATGCACGGGGCCGCGAGATCTCTACAAAGCAGTCATTTAGTCAATGTTTTATACAAAATATGGAAGAAATCAAAGGGTAATGTTTTGGAACCCAATGAAAGATATTGTACAAAAAGAGCTGTGAACATTTTGTTTTCCAAACTTAAGATGCAGAAATCTGTTAACTTGGATGCACCAGCTTTGTACCTACCCAGCAAAAATGAGAACTTGGTTCTCAGTACTTCCTTAGTATTTGTAGACAATACAATATTAGAAAATAGAATCGGCAACAAGTTGCCGGATTTGGAGTTCTTTGTGGGGTTCAAAAAGTTGGAAATGGTTGTACATGACTCGGTGTCAGAGATAAATTTATTACCAAAGAAATATAGACCACATTTACTGTCAAAGATTGTGGTTGAAAAATTAGAACCGGATTGTAAAGTCTGGGCAATTCCATCCGAATATGGGAAAAAACTTCAGATATTTTTACACAGCCCTGAATTTTTTGATGGAATATTTAGACTTATAAAAGATGAACTTTACAGTAATGACAAAGACTGTGGAGAAAAGGAGGAAGTGTTTATTTCTAAAAAACTTCAGTCAGTTAGGGTAGTTTGCGTTGAAAAGCTTACAACAGTTTTGACATATGCAAAAAAAGCACTGCCTCGTACAGCTAGGGACAAGAAATTATTCTCAACAGATGAATGTGAAGAAAATGATATTCAAAAATTAATTATTTATTTCACACCTGTCAATGGGAAAGGTTTCGATGAATGGATTAACAGTATTGCTAAGAAAGTATCTAAAAGCTTGAATGCTTTCCTTGGCAAACCCCTGATAGAAAATCGTGAGCATTTATCAGATATTTTAAGATGTATGCAGGATCCTAGTTCAATAGAAAGCGAGTTGGATGATTTGGAAATCAGAAAGCTGGATGAAGGAAGATTATCGAGATTTCTCCCATTTATGCCAGAACTTGGTTCAGAAATACCGATATCTCTACACCATCTTTTGGACAATTCATGTACCTACATTGAACCAGAAGAATTTGTTGCATACGAATTATTTGATCCAATTGTTGATGAGGACGACGCTTGTGACACAGAACCTGTGTATATCTTGGCAAGGATTTTGAAAAGTATGTCAGCTCGTTCGGATTGTTGTCCAAATGCTGATGAATGGAGTATCCGCTATCTGATAGATGTGGGGGGTGAAGTTCCCATTGAAGCTGTTGCATCTAAAGTATATAAATTTATAAGGGATGATAGTACCGAAAATAGTGTTGACGTTGTAGATGGCGCTGTAGTCTTTAGATATAATAAAGACAGAGTCAAGAGTTACATCCGAGACGTTCTAAGAAATGCATACAAGAAGTCAGATGAAGAATTTAAAAGAACTGTGAAACGACTTGTCCTTCAATACCATCCCGACAAACATCAAGAAAACAAGGAGTATTTCAATGAATTAACTGTGTTTATCTATTTTATTAAAAAAAGATTGGAGAAAGGTCAATTCGTCGAAGACATTGATATATTCGAAAGTTTCAATAGCTCTTCACAAACTCCAACATCTGCGTTTGCACGAAATTGTTACAACCGTGGAACCTCTTATGCAAGACGTCAACGTGATTATGAGTCTCGAGGAGGAGGAAGAAGTGACTTCTTCACACAATTTCATTCCAAAGGTTCTCAACCAGGGCAGGCAAGGAGGTGGTTTAGACAAGCAGAATTCGATTTTCGAGCCTCTTTTACAGATAAGATGCAACCTGGTGCATACAACTGGGCATGCTACAAATGTCATCAGGTACAGTTTCAATCTTATTGTTTTTTTAAATTATTTTGGTTTAAAGGGAATCTGCCAATTTAGATGTATTTTATGAGTAAAAAAATCTACATACTTATCATCAAAAATTGTGTCTCTGTTTAAAAAATATATAAAGGAACAAACAAATTGAATTTTCCATCAAAAATAAATTGCACATTTAATAATTTGCGTATACTTAACATCTATGTTTTAGTCCGCAGAGAAAGCACTCAAGGCACTGTTATATCAAATTGATGCTGATAAGGTAGATCGCACTCACAGTTTAATTGCGCTGTCATATGGCATTGATGATAACGAGGTATCTGGACTTGCCTGTCAATTAGAGGGAATAACTGGGAATTATTTCCAAATGCGGTATCCAGATGCTGTTCCAGGAGGACACGGAATGGCCATTCCCTCTGACCTTTACACCCAGAACCAGGCTGAACAAGCTGTTGAACTCGCAGGAAAAATTCTGGAACTTGTGCAAAGAAAGATTCCAAATGCTTAATGAGATTCCTGTGTAAGTTTAAATCAAACATGCAAAAGTGTATTGCTTTTTATTTCTAACATATCGCTGGACCCCTTTTTGTTATTTTTATATGCAGATTATGAAATATGTTTTCTGGGTAAATTTTAAGTTTTTGACATGAAAGTGTAAAAACGCTTTGCTGTTGCTTATTTTTTATAACAATATTGGAAGAAATTACATGCAAAGGATCCGAATATATGTATGGAACGAATATGTGTTGAAAGTCTGTTACTATATTTTTGTTTTATCCAGTACGTGTAAGTACATGTAATTACGTGATTGTTTTTACACATTGAATGATTTAATGTGTAAATCTAAAGTTTGAACTTTTTTTGTTATTGAATTCCAAGTATTTATATGTAGGAAATGTACCTGAATACATGTTCATGTAAACACAAAAAAGTAAACATGCATATGCATAGTAAAAAATAAACATGTATTAGTAAACTGAATGCAATCCAGTATGCAACACTTTGTATTTGCCCCACTTTGAAAGAAATATAAATGCTTACTTTGCTTCATAGATTTTAAATGTTTGAAATACCATTGTTTTTTTTTTGTTTTTTTTGTACGTATGTATTATTTAAAATTAATAATTTTGACATCAGCAAATGTCATTATTTGCAATTAAAAGCATTATGATTGCTTAAATACAAAATTATATTTGTGAAAACTAAATAAGCGTATATTAGAATGTGTTATGTTAAATTGATTCATGATGCTCGTTTATTTTGTAAATATGAAAAGATTGCATTTTTGCGAAGATGTAAATTTTTCATCAATTATCTATGGATATATTTTATGCATATTTTGTAATAAATAAAACTTTATAAATAATATGTCTTTTCCGTTTTCTTTTGCTACACACTGCTTAGTATCATCCATGTAAGAATCTAGTCGATAGAGGTATATTTAGGTCTCACACAAGGAAATAATTTCACTATATATTACTACAAAACTTGAATTAAATTATTTAATTTATTAGACTCTCAGCAGAAAATTCATGAAAGAGAAAATAAAGATTAATGCGTAAACAAAAATTTGAGATCAGAAAAAATATGCCTTATGCGGCTTTTAAGAAAGAAAATTGACAGTTAACATACCTACCCCTAAATGCACGTGGGATTCACATGTTGACAAACAGCCTACTCACCATCCAGGAAGTTGCATCATGCGCACTTGTAAAAAGAGTTCCTTTTAATTCAGTGGGATAATTCTGCTAAAGAAATGATATTCCTAGTACATGAGTCCAATTTTAATACTGTAGGCCTAAAACAAATTGCCAAAAATGAAAAAAGAAAAAAAAAATTTCTCTATATATATAGAACTTCAATTGACTAAGTTCATTTTGATTGGCTATTTCCTTGCGTAAGACCTTAAGCATTCCAAAGACTTGCTTTGGCTTTAAGGACGCTCTAAACACTGCACACTAAAGAGCTCTATTTATTGGGTAGTTTTATTAAGTTAGAGTGATCTGCCCCTAGATGTAAGATTTAAGAAATTGTTATTTATTATTTATTACATAATTTATAAAAGATTAAAATATTTTTTGCATTATATAAGACCAAGAGTAAGACATTTAATTAATTATTTTCATTAATTTTCCCAATGTAAGTTAGCAACGGTGATTTCTGCTCACAAATAGTCCATTGTCTTGAAGCATTTTTCCCGCGCAAATAAGGCACTTACCCTATGTTCTAAATGAATGAAAAAGTATCTTTATATGATATATTTTTCTCTGAGTCCAAAAACAGTTTCTGTTAGTGTTTAGAGCTTCTTTAATGACTGATGAAACAAAGAATTTTAGCTCACCTGAACTGAAAGCTCAAGTGAGGTTTTCTGATCAAATTTTATCTGTAGTCCGTCTGTCTGTCAGTCTGTAACCTTTTCACATTTTTGACTTCTCATGAACCATTTGGCCAATTTAATCAAACATGGTTCAATCCACCCTTGGGTTAACCTCACCAGTTCTCTTCGTGCCCGCTGGCACATAAGGCCCCAATACACTGCCTCCACCTGCTTCTGTCTTTGGCTGCTGCCCTTGCTGCGCAGCACAGTTAAGGTTACAAAAAGGAGGCGGAGCCTAATTTGTACGGGAAAACTTGACTATGACATCATACACAATATACGTCATACAGCCTTTCTTTAAAATACCACAAAATGAGTTGATCTGCTAATTTAACCAGTAAGAAATCATCAAACGACATAAAAACTTATTACAGCGTGTTGTTTCGGCGTTAGTTAAATCCCACATAACAAGTTATAAACAAGTCTCTGATCTCAAATGTAATTGCAGAATTTAGACAGGATCGCAGCACTTTTTAGAAACTACAATGCGTGTTGAAAATATTTATATACTGAAATTTAACTTGGTTATGCCCTTGCACTAGTGATATTTATATGTAACATCAATACTTCAAGTCAATATGCTAAAATCGCGTGACTACCGCATCACGTGACTAGTCTAAATATAAATATAATCGTCCTCGATATGTAGTTATTAATCATAATTACAACTATCCGATATAAATAATGTACTAAAGATGATCGACATCTCGATTACGAACACATTTTTAAATACAAAATTTAGTCGATATATCCATTGCGCACCTTAACTGTATTGCGTGACGCCCAGCTTTTCCACCCCAGTTGTAGCCTCTCTTGCTCGGTGGTCTTCCTCTAAGTTGTTTTTGGCCGCCCTACTTTTCTCTTTCCTTCTGGATGCCATGTCAGTGCAGTGGTACATATCCTGGTGTTATCCATCCTCAGTACATGGCCAATCCAATTCCACTTCCTGAGGGTTATTATTTCACTTGCTGTAGCTGTTTTTGTTCTATGTTGGAGTTCTTCATTAGACACTTTCTCAGGCCATCTTACTCGCAGGATCTTTCTAAGGCATCTATTCTGGAAGATATCAATTTTCTTTTTGTCTCTCTCTGTTGTTTTCCATGTTTCACTTCCATACATTAGAACTGACAGGACTAGGCTGTTAAATAACTTTACTTTTGTTTGGATGGAGAACTTTGATGAGCTCCAGATTTTCCTGAGCCTTCCGAATTGGGACTTAGCTTTTCCCAGTCTGTTGGTAATGTCCTCGTCAGCACCTCCCTTTGTTGTTATTACGCCTCCAAGGTAAGTAAATGTTTCTACATCCTCCAGGTCTTTTCCATCAATCTTGACTGCTTCTTTTATGTCTGTGTTGAGCTTCATAACTTTAGTTTTCTCAGTGTTTATTCTGAGGCCAGCTTGCCTAGCAATTTCATTGAGTCTTTGCGTCTTTTGCTGGATGTCTTGAAATTTGGAGGAAAGTAAGGCAAGATCATCTGCGAAGTCTAGGTTTTCCAGTTTTGTTGTGAAATTCCACTTTATTCCTGTTGGTTCTCTTTCTGTAGTTCTTTTCATTACGTAATCTATAAACAACAGAATAGGAATCCAGACATTATGCAGCCCTGTTTCACTCCTGTTGTTACCCAGAACCAGTCCGTTTCTTCTCCATCTTTTAAGACTGCACATTGGAATGATTCGTAAAGGAGTTTTACCATTCTGACCAGTTTGTCTGGGATGCCATAAAACTTCATGATGTACCAAAGGCTCTCTCTGTGAATGGAATCAAATGCCTTTTCAAAGTCAACATAGTTTACAAAAAATGTTGAATTCCATTCGGTGCATTGCTCTATGATGTTTCGGAGTGTGAATAGTTGTTCCGTTGTACTCCTTCCTCTTCTGAAGCCAGCTTGTTCCTCACGCAGCTGTTTTTCAACTCCATCTTGGATTCTTTGAATTACTATTCTGGAGAATACTTTGCTTGGCACAGACAGAAGTGTTATACCTCTATAATTATCACACACCGATCTATCACCTTTCTTTGGGATCTTCACTATCAGGACTTTACTCCAGACTGATGGTATAGTTTCTTGTCTCCAGATTGTTGAAAATAGTTTTTCCAAATATCTTGCTGTTGTCTCTGTGTCTGCCTTCAACACTTCAGCTGTTATCCCATCTACTCCTCCAGCCTTTCCATTCTTCAGCATCTTTATAGCCTTGACAATTTCCTCTTTCCGTATGGGACTTGTATCCATCTCATCTAATACTTGATCTTCCCTTTCAACTTCTAATGGATGTTCAGGTTGTGGGCGGTTTAATATTTATTGAAAGTGCTCTTTCCACCTTTTCTTTCTTTCATTTTGACTGCTCAGGATCTTGCCCTCTTTATCCTTTATTGCCGTTGTCATGCCTTTCTTCTCATTGCTAAGCACTCTAGTTATCTCGTATACTGTTTTCATGTGCCCATTACTTGCTGCTCTTTCTGCTTCTGTAATCATGTCTTCTGTCCACTTTCTCCTGTCATTCCTCATACTGCGTTTTACCTCTCTGTCTTTAATTGAATATTTATTTCTTAAACTTCTTTTTAATCTTTCTGATCTGCTGTTGGTAAGTTCGAGTTTTAGCTGCTTCCTCTCTTCTACTACCTTCAAAGAGTCCCTGCGTATCCATGGTTTTTGTCCCTTTTCATTTACTCCAAGTATGCTGTCTGCTGTCTCGTTATAACCTTTTATATTTTCCCAGATGTCTTCAACACTTTCCAATCCTTCTAGCACTTGGAATCTATTTTTCAGCTCCAATGTGAATGCTCTCCTTTTCTCGAACTGCTGTAGTTTTGAAACATCATATTTCTTTCTGCGTGTGTCTGTATTTTGTTTTTGTTTCTTCAATTTTATTCTGATCTTACACCTTATCATTTCATGATCACTGCTTGCATCGGCTCCTCTCATCACCCGCGTATCTAAGATAGATGTTCTGTGTTGTTTCGAGATAAGCACATGATCGATTTGGTTTTCCGTCTTTCCATCGGGTGATATCCAGGAGATCTTGTTTCTTGATTTATGAAGAAATATTGTTCCTGTTATGACTAATTTGTTTAGTTCGCACATATCCAGTAGTCGTTCTCCGTTTTCATTTGCTCTCCAATTCCATGTTTCCCCATAGAACGTTCGTGGCCGTTGTTGTTGCTACAACCTTTGCATTAAAATCTCCTATAATGAGCAGTATGTCATGTTTTGGAATGTTGTTAATAACTTCTTGCAATTGCTCCATGAATTCTTCCTTCGCCTCTTCAGGACTCTCATTTGTTGGTGAGTAAACTACTATCATGCTGATCTTTAGAGTTGATGTATAGAATGTTGCATACATCAATCTCTCATTAATGGGTTTCCATTCCATCAGTGACTTCTTTGCTTTCTTTGTCATCATTATTCCTACTCCTTCCTGATGTATTCCATCCTCTCTTCCTGAGTATAGCACTAGTTTTCCACTTTGTAATGTAGTTTTTCCATTCATAGGCCATCTGACTTCACTAAGTTTTATCATATCTATTCGATATCTATCCATTTCCTGTTCTATCTGGGCTGTTTTCCCTGTCATATACATGGATCTCACATTCCAACTTCCTATAAAGATATTGTTTTGGGTGTGCATAGGGACTTCGGCCTGTGGACTTCCAACTGGCTTTCATCCACTTGCGTCATGTTGTCCTCTGCGTTATCATTCAACACAGTTAGAGGGCTAGCCTCCCGCTGTGTGGTCAGTGTATTTGGGTTTCCGTAATCATTGGAGTTTTTACACTGCATGGTGATTAGCCATGCAGAAACCCTCTGGACTCGGAGGGCCAGTGGTTTTCTGTTGGGGTTTTCCTTCCCATAGCCACAGGTTCCAGTTATTTAAAGGCGCCGGAGTCTCGCCTTTCACCACTGTCACTCAGCTGCCTAAGCATTTCCAGGGCCACCAAAACGTGGAGGTGTGACATGTGACCCTTGGGTTAAAGGGAATTTAAATTGTTAAAATAAAGGACCAAGCCCCCTTTCAAGGGGAGATAATCAAGAAAATACAAAAAAGGGCGGGGTAATAAAAATATCTGATCAAGAACTACGTGGCCAGAAAAGCCAAAACTTGTATGGAAGGATGCTGAGGTAGTGTAGATTCAAAATTGTTCAAACCATGACCCCCGGGGTAGGGGTGGGCCACAATTATAGGGAATCCAAGTTTTACATAGAAATTTATAGGAAAAAACTTTAAAAGTCTTCTCAGGAACCATTGGGCCAGAAAAACTGAAACTGAAACTTATGTGGAAGCATCCTGGTGTAGTTTAAATTCAAATCATGACCCAAGGAGTAGGGCGAGGCCATAATTAGGAATCCAAGTTTTACTTTGAAGTATACGGGGAACAAAACTTCTGAAACCTTTAAAAACCTTCTTCTCAAGAACAAGTGGAAAAAAAGCTGAGACGTGTATGGAAGTATCCTTGAGTGATGTAGATTCTAAATTGTTTGAATCATGACCATTTAGGATTGTCAAGGTCAAGATGGTTATTATAAAGCGGGAACTCTGTTAAATGACAGAATGGCTAAAGTTACTCAGGTGAGCAGTGTGGCCCATGTGCCTCTTGTTTTCTTTGGAGGAGACCTAATATCATGTCACAGGTTTACAGTATTGGATAATTGTTAGAATTTTTTCTCTTTTGACTTAAAAAGGAAATAGAAAATATGAGTTAATACTTCAATAAAACATAAATATGGACAAATCACACTCAGGAAAGGTTTATGGATGAAAACAAATTTCAGAATATGTTAGCTTGGTGCGTAAAGCGTATAATATCAACATTGGAAAAAAGCAACATGGTAAAAATCAGCCTGTGTGATTTTTCTAATTTTTTTCATCATTTTGTTCTTCTTTATAAAATTAATGATAAGTTACAATACTACTGAATGAGATGAGACTTTACTACATAATGCCATTGTGCACCTCCTAGATCTGTATTTTACTCTTTGGTCTGACACGTATGTTTGGGTTTCCCATAGCATAACGTGGACATTGCCAATATATTCAAATGGGAGGCATGAGGTTTCATTTATTGAGCTCAGTGCTAACAGTACCTCTATTTTTTATGGATAAGGGGAAACCCCAAAATCAAGCGCTGTTTTTGTGTTAACAAAATGATCCACTTTTGACATAATCAAAATCAATTTAGTCCACATATATATCTTTATTTACAGCATGATTTTTTTTTATCAAAAGCCAACTCGAAGATTGTATTGATTTTTTTTTTTAATCGGTACGACAATATAAGCACTCTTGTGTGCAGTTAAAGGCCTGTCAAACAGAATGCATTTATAAAATACAGATAACTGTTTGGAAACATATACATATCTCATACTTGTATTTTAAAGTTTGAATGGACCTTTTATAAACGCACTGTTTAAGATAACAGAAATTCTTTTCAATTATAAAAAAGAAGTACACATTGGGATACGCAAGTTGTTTTTAAAAATCATAAACGAAAAGTAGGAACAATAGAAATCTACTTTTGCTTTTATTACCAAGAAAAAAATAAATGCAGTCACATGACAAAGGAATTAAAATTTATTGGCTGATCATTTCTGAATTCAATCATTTTTGTAGAGTAACCAAGTCGACACCAAACTAAACAAAACAGAAGTGAGACGATTCATACGATCAGGTAATTTTGTTTTAAAACTAATCTGTACAGTATTTTAATTTCCTGTTATAGTTTACACTTTAATGGTGTTAATTTCAATCTACATGTATTACTCAAACCAAGATTGTGTCTGAGCATTTATTATGTCCCGCTCGAAGTCGGGGACGACATATTGCGATTGTACGCATTTTTGTTGTTGTCCTGGCTGTTTCTCGGAGATGGCTGGGACAATATTCCTGAAACTTTCCTCAAAGGATGATCCCTGGTTGTAGTTGTGTTGTGTGGTCATTCAGTTTCAAAATGGCTACCGTTGCCATGGAAACATGCAAAAAGCGACGAATTTTGTCCGCAGGTGTTTCTGGTTCCTTGACCATTCGTCATGAAACTTTTTCTATTTTTAGCTCACCTGAGCCGAAGGCTCAAGTGAGCTTTTCTGATCACATTTTGTCCGTCGTCCGTCCGTCTGTCTGTCTGTCTGTCCGTCTGTCCGTCTGTCTGTCTGTAAACTTTTCACATTTTCGACTTCTTCTCAAGAACCACTGGGCCAATTTTGACCAAACTTGGTACAAAGCATCCTTGGGTGAAGGGGAATTTAAATTGTTAAAATGAAGGGACATATCCCCTCGCAAGGGGAGATAATCAAGAAAAGACAAAAATAGGGTGGGGTCATTAAAAAATCTTCTTCTCAAGAACCACTGGGCCAGAAAAGCTGAAACTTATGTGAAAGCATCCTAGGGTAGTGTAGATATTAAATTGTTCAAATCATGACCCCCGGGGGAAGGGTGGGGCCACAATGGGGAATCAAAGTTTTACATAGAAATATATAGGAAAAATCTTTGAAAATCTTCTTCTCAAGAACTACTGGGCCAGAATAGCTAAAAATTATGTGGAAGCATCCTGGGATAGTGTAGATTCTTAATTGTAAAAATCATGACCCCCGGGGGAAGGGCGGGGCCACAATGGGGAATCAAAGTTTTACATAGAAATATATAGGAAAAATCTTTGAAAATCTTCTTCTCAAGAACCACTGGGCCAGAAAAGCTGAAACTTATTTGCACATGGAAGGATCCTGGGGTAGTTGATTTCAAAATGTCTTAATTATGATCAGTGGGGTAGGGTTGGGATACATAATGTATTACAAGGGGGAAATCTGGTAAAGAACAGAATGGTCAAAGCTTCTCAGGTGAGCGATATGGCCCATGGGCCTCTTGTAGTGATTAGTAATCGTGTTTGTTTGATTGGCATTTAAAATTTTCAAATAATCGATTATTGCCATGGAAACCAGGGGAAAGTGAAAACTCTGATTTTAAAATCAAAGTAATGAAAGGACTGATACTAATTGATGGTTGTCCAAGCTTAGCTAATGAGTATTGTTTTAGTGATACAAAATTGAAAGTCTTGTTCAGTTCGGGGCGACATACGCTATTGCTTGCAACAGCAGACTTTCTAGTTTTTATATATCATTTTATTCATTTGCTAAGTAAGGTAAATTTAGACAGGTATATAGAATGACATGCTTTTGTCTTCCTGTTCAAGCATGAGATTTTCAAATATATCTCAGCATGTAAAATCCAAAGATAGACAAATTGCAGTAAATTCCGAATCCTGAAAGAAAGAACAATCTGTTATTGAGGCAGTTGTATGCATAGATATAGATCTTATAGTAAGAAACCGATCTCAAATAAAAAATTAATTCACATATTTAAATTAAAACTTGAGGACAAAAAGATCCAAATATATAAATTACTGAATTTATCAAATACTAGATTTAAACGTTCAAAAATATATAGCTAGACGTGTCAAAGCGAAAAAATAATTGCTTTAAAAATACGTCTACGAACACTAACACTTTGCAGCGTCACATTTTTATCTTATTCTTTCTCTGTTTAAGAAATATTGCCACAAAATTCGTTATGTCATGGAGGCAATTAGTATGAAAAACGTCAGTCAGCATTGGACTCAATGATAAATTGTAATATTATACTTTCATGTAAATTACTTGAATCTGATTCGTCGAGAAACATTTGATAAAAAACACCACTACCCGCTGAATAATGAAGCCACGCCCTCCTGCGTAGCAACAGTCAACATTGCTTGACGACGGGTGGTATTACAAAAATATAGCGACTGCGCAGAATTTATGCGCGCACGGTTAACTGTAATATCAGCGCCTCGGTTGACAATGGCTTTCTTGGGGTGAAAATTTTCAATGTTACACTCAACTACATGCAATATTCATATATTTACTGACAAGGTCATTTGCTGACAAGGTCATTATATCTAACACAGAACTAACGAAATGATGAGTTTGTAATGAGATTGCTGTGATATTCTTCGTTTCATTAACTTATTTGTCAATAATTTACCTCGTGTTAGAAATTGTACATACGCAGAACATGCACTTGCGTATCGAATCATCTGAGAAATATAAACTCTGTATGCAGGTGTAGAAGGGATATTGCTGCATAAAGTAAGGGAAGTTGACGATTGAAAAGTCATTGATGTTTTTTTAGGTCCAAGTTTGCTCTGCTCCTATATTTTGTTTTGTTTTATGGACTTTTGATCTTGAATACTATTCGTTATCTCCACATGTTTCATTTAAGTGGTTTATCATAGTGCTCGGTTGTTAGATAACCATTGATATCTTTTTAAAAGTAATATATATCTACATATTAAACAGATGTGCCAGACTCTGTGGTATCTTTTATCTCAAACTCACCAAGATATATCGTATTGACATACAGGTATATGGAAATAACCATATTGTTATTTGACAAATTCAATACGTAATCGCTATACCTAAATGTTGAATTTGATAACTGTTCCCTTTTTTTTTTTACATTATCTGTGCAATTTTTATTCTTTAATTTCAGTGTAATCATATAAAAGCTATAAAAATGGATAATGTCAACATAAATTAAATTTTATTTTTCTCAAAATACAAACGAAACGGATACGGCATAATCCCTATTAACCACCCCTGCCCCTATAAGCGCCCCCTTAAGTCTTTTTCAATTGTCAGGAAATACCCAAGTAACCGCCCCCTTTTCGCAATTTCGGGGCGGTTAATAGGGATTATACGGTATCTAAAATTAATAATAAGTACCGGTACTCAGTTATCATTGGGACTTTCAGTAAGGTGTGACATTCTCGACGTTACATAAATAGCGCTTGAATTTACACAATTTTTCACTCACTTGAAATATACAAGGGATGGAAAATTGGACGAATGTCAACAAGTGTAGCAAGGATCCAATGATAGTGTTTCGTACGGGAAAGAGGTGGGGCTTAAGTCTTATCGTTGTCAACACCAATTCAAAATGGCTGATGTTCTTAATTTCTCACACAATTAGAATTTACTTGTGTGTCGTCATTTGAGAGACGCTAATTACGCCAAGAATGCCACGTCTTACTAAAAGTCCATGGATGACAGAGAATTTTTTACTATGAATGTCTAAATGCTGATGAAAAAGCACCTACGAACTTCACGTGCTGATATTGATCATGCCGATGTGCTATCAAAATAAATGTGAAGCGCCCCTCCCAAAAACACATTGTGTCATTTGCTACTGTAATTTATGTTATCGAAAGAAAATTCACTTTTTAAAAACTGTCATAACTCAATACGTTTTTTTTAAATTTCTTTTGCACGTATATTGTTGCTTTAATCTCTATGTTACTAAATAACATAAACTTCTGTTGTTGATATTTGTGATGGAAAAATCGTTTATTAACTGTTATTGAAGCAAAATTACATTCATTTGTCATCCTGTATAATATTAATTTCTTATATACAGTAATACTATACATTACACTGTTCAGAACTTAACCTTGCTGTTAGAAAATTTTATACTTTGTTTTTGTCCTATTGATCATAAAGTTTAAATTACAAACAGCTTTTTCATAATTATAGGACATTTCAAGAGCAAAATAAATTAAAATTATTAAAATGGATGCTCACATTGCTTTAAATAATGAGCCCGATCTAATTTCTACATATACAATGTATTTTATTCTTCCAATTATAGTAAAACTTGGTAATTATAGCGAAGTCACTGGGACATAAAAAGGTCCTTCCGCTATATCGATAATCCGTTATATCTGTATAAGGAATTCGCTAAATCTGTATAGCTGGGAATCCAAGTTAACCGCTTTATCCGTAAATTCGCAATATCCTTGTTTGTACTAAACAAGTTTTGCTGTACAATAAAATATCATAGAAACTAGGCCATAAAAAAAAATACAAATCAAGGTATCCATGGTTAAAAATGAAATAATGCAAGTATCGTTAACATTTCAGTCTGGATTATTTGACAAAAATGTATAAATCTTTGATGACAAGGATCTGCATTTGATTACAAAAACTCATGATGGCTACCATCAGATCGGACGTGCCAGGTATGTAAACACGTAGATTTATCATGTCATTACACAGAGACATATGAATTAAAAACCTGATATAATTTGCTTCTCAAATACAATTAATTAAATTATTTTATGTTCACATTTCCCCTATTATTAGAGGAGAGGAGACAGTTCTACAGCTATTGCGTAATAATGATATAATTTGCTTCTCAAATATAATTAATTTTATGTTCACATTTCCCCCTTGAATTAGAGGAGAGAATAAAGTTCTATAGCTATTGTGTAAAAATGTCATTTACTGAAAATAACAAATGACTAAAAGTACAACAACGTATAACATAGACTTGTATTGACTCTGCTTATACTACTAAATATCAAACTGATTAGATAAAAATATAATTCTGTGAAGAACACTGTACGGTTTTAATCCAAATCTGGCCCTGTATTTTCTAAAAATAAGAAGAGATGTAAGAATTTAAAAATAGTCCTATCTAAGTTATTGAAATTCCAAAACATTCTAATTTTCCCAATATGACCTTCTAATGCTAATTGTGAGGTTAACAACGTGCAAATTTTCCCGTATTTATGTTACCCAAACAAAGTTTGGGAATATATTGTTTTTACTTTCTTCTTATTTTTCTTCTTCCTGGGTACTTTTTTGTCCGCGAGTGATCTCGTAAACGACTTAATATCCGATTGAAGTGAAACATTCTTTAATAGGTTAATAGGTACCGGGTATGTTAAGTAGATTTGCTATACGAAGGTCATTTTGCGCGCACATGATGCAAGTACGTGCACGTGCAACACTTGAGATGACCAGATATACTTGATATACCAATAAGTTTTATATCTTTTTATGTAATACATTGTTATTAAGAACAAATAGAAAATATTATAAATTTAGACGAAAAGATTAGATTGTCAACATGCACATGCATGCACGTGCGTACACGTAGTAAAACTCCGGGGTCAAAGTCAAAGGGTCGAATTTGTTGATTTCTAAAGAAAGGCGTTGTCACAAGGAATACATATGTAAAGTATGAAAGCCCTAGCCCTTACCGTTCAATAGTTTTGGCAAAGGTTAAAGTCTTTTTTAAAAAGGTCAATCTCAAAGGTCAAAGTTGTTGGTATGCAAAGGTCTTGTTACAAGAAATATACCTTTTAAGCATGAAAGCCCTAGTCCTTACCGTTCAAAACTTATGGTCACGGTAAAAGGTTTTTTAAAAGTAGGTCAATCTCCAAGGTCAAGGTCAAAAGACCAAAGTTGCAATGAAATATTTGTTTCAAGGATTACATATTTGAAATATGAAAGCTGTAGCCCTTACCGTTCAAAAGTTATGTTCATGTTAAAGTTTTATAAAAGTGGGTTAATCTCCAAGGTCAAGGTCAAAAGATTAAAGTTGTTAGTATCCAATGAAATATTTTCTCACAAAGATTAAATATCTGAGGTATGAAAGCCCTAGCCCTCACCGTTAAAAAGTTGTAGCCAAGTTATTTTTAAAAGTAGGTCAATAACCAAGGTCAAATGGTCAGAGTTGCTGGTATCCAAAGAAAAATCTTGTCACAGAGAATACATAATTAAATGATGTATGAAAGTCCTAGCACAATTCGTTAAAAGGTGCCAGAGTAAAAGTTTTGAATTTTGGAGTGAAAATGTATCAAGTTCAAGGTCAAGGTCAAATTTGATGGAACCAAGAAAAAGGATTTGTCACAAGGAACACACCTTTGAAATATGAAAGCCGTGGTCCCACCCTGTCAAAAGGTATTGGCAATTTTTGGTGGAACCAAGAAAAAGGACTTGTCACAAGGAACACACCTTTGAAATATGAAAGCCGTGGTCCCACCCTGTCAAAAGGTATTGGCAAGGTTAAATTTTTGGCGGAAAAACAGACAAAGAGACAGTTAGACAGACTATATATACTCCCGAAACTTCATTTACAGGGGCATAAAAATCTGTCTTACACCCACAGAAAAAAAATACTACATTCATAGAAAGCAATGTTAGCTATGATTATGCAAGATATTCATGCAACAGGATTGCAATTTATGCTGTTGTTTCAGTGTTTACTGCTTAAATAGGGAGTTAATACATGTAATATGCATCCTCATGTATTCATTTATAGATATGTTGCTGCTATAATTAATTGTTTCATAAATTGATATACCGTAGGAATGCAGCACCAAGGAATCATTCGAAATACCCTTATTGATGAGCTTCAAAGTATTCTTCACGAGTATCCAGATAATGAGCAAATCATCAAGGTAAGAGAGAGAAAAGTAAAGAAGTGATTGTCACAACTGAAATATAATTTACGGAAAGGAATATTAAGTTTCACACTAAGAAAGGAAATATTCTCATAAATGGATTAACCTTACAGACTTTCTTCTCCCTCGCTTTCGCGAAATCGAGGGGACATAACATCGCATTCGTCTCAGTTTGTAGATCTGTCCGTATGTCACAAAAACACTAACCTTGGTCATATATTTAGAAAAAGAAGGGATTAGGTTTCATAGTTAAGATGTTTATTGCATGTGAGAAGACCTTTCTAAATACAATTTAATTTTGTTACCCTGTGACCTTGACCGTGAAGTTTGACTTTTTAAAGATTTAAAGGTTACTTTGAATTGGCATATCTTTTAAATAAGAAGAGGTATGGCCTCCATATGAAACATTTTTATTACCTGTGACAAGACTTTTCTATAAACACAAAACTTTCTGACCTTGACCTTAAAGTTTCGCATACTTTTCAAAACCTTAACCTTAGTCATCATTTTTGAATAAAAAGAGATAAGGCTTTAATATAAAATCTTTGAATTGCCTGTGACAGGATCTTTCTAAATAAATACACTTTGATTTTTGACCTCCTGACCTTGATCTTGAAGTTTGACCTACTTTTCAGAAATGTTAATATTTCTTTCTTTATAAAGAGCTAAAGCCATGAAGGGGCAAAATCGGCTTATATTTTTTCAGGAAATTTTAACTGAAGTTAAAGAGGAAAATAACTATGATTTTATTTCAGATTCCCTATAAATCAAACAAACAATATGGATGTTATTTTGCTTGTTTAATGTGGCGCTTCTGGCCGCGGTGATCAATTTGCTGGGGCTACCACAGGGCTGCCCCACAATCAACAATCAATACAATAAATGTGACGACCCAAATCGGGCGGATCATGCACTGGGTAGCTCACAAGTGCATGAACGTCACCAATGCAATAATCAATCAAATTCAATCAATCAATTATTAATCAATAGTCAATCAATCAATTCAAATATCGATCAAGTCAATTACTTGTCAATCAATCAATTATTAATCAATCAATCAATTCAAATATCAATCAAGTCAATAAACAATGGAATGAGCAAAAGAATATGTGTTGCACTCGTCCAATTGCGTTGAGGTGCGACGGAATACGCAAACACTAGGAATTCCAACCGCAACAATGCTGAAGTGGACGCTATCCCAAACAGGCAGTCATCACGATATAGGTAAAATAGAGACATCATCACCGCTACACTGGTTGATGCGGACGCTGTAACCAAAAGGCATTCTTTGCAGAACACGCAATCATACAGAATCACTAATTCAACACAAGTTCATGAATACGTAGGACCAAGCAGGGCACCATTAGGAAATATTGGAGCAAACGAATATCACTGCGACATAGGCTGTTGTTGACGCCGGACAAAGCAGGAAGTCTTCAGCTACAATTACATAACAAGAACAGCAGTATTTGTTCTAAAACAAGAGGAGGGTGGGTGGGGAAAACTAAAACATTGCAACAATTCAACTTCACAAAATTTTCCATGATCTTACCGTTTTATTGATTTATCGAGAAAGGAAGAGGAGGAAACAACTAAATATTAGACTAGTATATGTAAACGGACCTAAATTATCCGGATTGATAGGTTGGGACTAAGGTTTAATATAATTATATATCTGAAAGGACTTAGATATCCGGAATGGAGGGACATAGGGTTACTGAAATAAATTCACTTATCCGAGACCATGCTCGTTTAAGTGGTATTATTTCAGATTCCCTATAAATCAAACAAACAATACGGATGTTATTTTGCTTGTCTAATGTGCTTCTGGCCGCGGTGATCAATTTGCTGGGGCTACCACAGGGCTGCCCCACAATCAAAAATCGATACAATAAATGTGACGACCCCAATCGGGCGGATCATGCACTGGGTAGGTCACAAGTGCATGAACGTCACCAATGCAATAATCAATCAAATTCAATCAATCAATTATTAATCAATAGTCAATCAATCAATTCAAATATCAATCGAGTCAATTACTTGTCAATCAATCAATTATTAATCAATCAATCAATTCAAATATCAATCAAGTCAATAAACAATGGAATGAGCATAAGAATATGTGTTGCACTCGTCCAATTGCGTTGAGGTGCGACGGAATACGCCACTTGCAAGGGCCATGAATACTCGTTGTCTACTAGGAGTAATCATGGAACTGCAACCGCGACCAATGGGGTGCCAAGAACCATGGTGACGGCGGCAGTACCTCAACGCAAATGGTCACCGTCGACCAGGGCCTGCTCATTCGCCAATAAAAATTTACAACATAAGTGATTAAACAAGTTTTACAAATGGAATCAAGGACTTGACCGTGTAAAACAGCTTCAATTTACTCTAAACATTGTTTATACTTACCGACACTGTATTTTTCCATTGTTACTTGTATGGCTTTTAAATCATTAAAACACCTCTTACCAAGTTTCCTTGCGTGACGAAGTAAGATAAAACTTAGAAAAAATATAACTGTCTTTTCAAGTGTTGCTTATGTTGTCTTAAAGGGTTTTGTACTGAAACAAACCCAAATGGCATACCCAGGGTTCTCCATGAGGTGTTTTACTGTGTTGCACCCGACACAGTAAAATTTTCTCCGACACAGTAACGATTCAAATTTAATGCATGCAACACAGTAAAAATTTTGCCGACACAGTAAGTTCTGTGATAATCAGAAAATCAAAACACATAAATTCTACCTAATTGAAACTTTAATCTAACAATCCAACCGTCTTCAATTATAACAGGCAGAGCACTTAATTAGGGCTTCACCTTGCATAATCAATTATCCCCTAGACCCTCGCCGGACTTTACGCATGAAAGAACAATGTTAAATAATTTGTTTTCACACTACTAATTGTAACGGTTAATTGGTAGTTGCATTAGAAATACATTGTACTATTTTTTAAACAATGTGTCTTTTCTATAGATCCAAGGCTCTAGAATTATGTTGGTACTGCGGTAAGTCAAACATAACTATAACCATCGTACCGAAATCATTTAATTGATAGAAATAAATTGTTTTAATTTTTTAAGGAGCTCATAGTATTTAACCGGTACTACGAATCACCGGAATGCCCCGTAATCACCGAAATGCCCCAAGAAATCACCGAAATGCCCCTTATTATGTACTATATAAACAAAAAATTATAAATATTGATGATTTTAACTGTTCTAGAGCTTAGATACATAAAATGGTAAATAGTTTGACTGTATCGACCAGAATTTCCTCTGTTTTTCAGAACATATGTGTTTACTTTTATCAATATGTACAACCATACTATTTGTGTAACGAATTAGTAATTTTTAAAAGAAGCGTGTGATGTATTCTTTTGCAATTATAATGAATAGTGATTCAGTTGCGAATTTGATCGCGAAAATACCGCGAAATTTTAGTGCTGAACGCGTAAACTCTGCAACACAGTAAAATTTCAAATGATGGAGAACCCTGCATACCAAATTTGGAAAAGGAAAACGATACTGTCACCTCTTAGCATAAGGCTCTAAGCTACTTTTAACAACTTTTAACAATAACAATGAGTGTCATAATGCACCCCCAAAGTTGTTTCGTAATACTTGATATCGCGATTACTTAACTTAGCGGAACTCTTCCGCAGTGGAGGTAGGAAACGTCTGTTGGTGGGTGCAAAGTGCTATTGAATACAATGCAAGATCGATCATTGTAAAATTTATAAGGACAGATGAGTTAAAAAATCCTTGTGGAATACCTTGCTAAACAATTGCTGAACAAGCCTTATAAATTTTTGAGAGGAGCCAGTCCTAAATTGTTACATTTTTAACGATATTTTCAACTAAGCAGACTTCTCTCGTTTAATTAATTTTCATTGAAAAACATTCTAAACTTTTCTTATTTGACATTCTACTATTTTGGAGTTCAATATACGGCAAAACAATGTGCTTTCGGCATTAAATTGTTCGAATCATTTGATCTTCACTACTTCTAACAATGTCATTTGCCCCAGAAATTTAGACCCCTTTCAACTCCCCCACAAGAGGCAGTAGTAAGTCGGATAACTGCGAGGTACTCATTGGTATTCGGGATATTACGTATTGAAGTGAGCGAGATTTAATATTTTATCCTACAAAAAAGACAAATATATTTTACAAACTATCCAATACTGTCTAAACCTGCCCTCAAGTTCTGTTAAAAAGGGGTTGAACCAAACTTTTAATTCAACCTCTCCTATAAATCTTTGAATTAAGGTACCGTATATTTTAGATTTAAATTGCATCTTGTCCAAAGGGCACTTTAAATCAGTTATAACAAAAACAAGAATTATAAGTATTTAAAAAATACCTCGAAGATAATAGTTTTATCTCTGAAAAATGGTACTAGTAATTTATATCAGCTTAGACCCTTAACATTTAACCTAGTAAATTTGGTAATTAAGGAAGATCCTAACTTAAACGAATCTGGTTTAAATTATAACATACTTTTGTTATGTTTACTTGAGATTGTTGAGCATATAAAATTTGATATACTGTTACAAATTGTATATTAATGTGTAAATTAATATTTTGCCAACTGCAAGTTTGATTAACTCAAGCTAGGTCATTGTATGCTGACACACAGCAATTCTGAGTTGCCTTTATGCTAAAAAGGAATCGATTTTATATAAATTGACTTGAGATGTATAATTCATTTAAAGAGAGCATGATTCTTTGTATGTTTTTATTTTTTTTTAATATTGTCAAGAATTTTGGTACAACTTACTAAGATTGGGGTATTACCTGTCCAAAAGACTGCTTTGTAAAACTTATCTGATTAATCATGATATAACATGTGCCTTATCAATTATGTGACCTTATATATAATCCTATCCAATACAAATTGGCATAATATAATCATTTGAGAGTTTTTATGATTATGAAAAATTAAGGAATTTTGTGATGCAGACTCAACATCAAACTGTTGATATTTGTGTTTTGGTACATAACTACAATATAAAATACTCTACATTAAATTTTGGCAGTTGGATTTTGAGGGTTATGTAATGTATGACAAAAGCAAGCAAAGGCACGTCTTTTATGGGCCTTTTAGTTGGTTTATGTTACTTGAGAACTTCCTTAAACAATGCTTCTTATACGATCAGTCACACATGCAAATCAGTTCAGATAAGTTGGTAGGTAATGGACAAACTTGTGTGTAAATGACAATGGATTGGTCAAAGTACAACTACTTTGAATGTTAAAATTAGTTAAATATCTGAGAAAATAGAGTCTGGAGTATGTCATAAGTTTGCGAAATTGAATACATTAAAGATGTGTTACTGTTAGATACTAAATTCATTTCAACTTAACTCTCCTTTATTACTATGAGCATGTAAGGGTGTAATGTGTCCTAATTTATGACCTTAAATTTTATAAGAATTATTTCTCTTTCTTTAAAATTACATGTGTAATAAAAAAATTATCTGCTTAAAAAAAATTGTTTTTAATCGTCATTCTATTTCTTATGTTTACATTTATCTTTCCACCACAGTATATAATTATAATATTCTAATTTTTATTTAATTAAAAAGAGCTTTCCCTCAATGCAAACTTTGTTACTTAAGAACAGCCTAGTTTGTGAATTTTCCATCTCCTGGGCAATCCTTTTTGACTATAAAATGCTTTAATATAATGTCAGAGTATTATGTACCTGATGGACATTAAAGGGTAAAGAATTTAGTCCTATTAGAAATTGAAATTATTAATATTTCTATTAAAATGCTTGTTTACAAGCTTTAATTTGCTTCCCCGTCATTCTTATCAAAAGTTATCGAAAACTCAATCTGAACAGGCTGATTTATTTTCCTATTTAACTTGTGAATTTTGATTTCATTTTTCAAGGAACAGTATGAAGATTGAGACAGCCTGAGAAAGTAGTTACAGCTTCTTACCCTTGTGCGGCTTGTATTAATATAATTTACTCCTTGCTTTTGGCTGAACTCAGCATATCTAGTCTAAGGCATATGAATGATTAATAATTGCTGTTTTACTCTAAGGTTTATGAAACCAAGTTTTCAACTTTCTTGTGCTAGAGCCTTTTTCAGCTCACCCTGAGACCATTTGCTCACTCTAAAAAATTAATCCGATATTTCTGACTCTAAAGTTGTATTTCTTATACAGCCATTGACAGGTGGACAGTTCCCAGGGTTTCACCATTGATTATCCTCATTTCGAGTCCCAGCCCCCCCCCCTTTGTTTGGGGAAAATTCAGTTCATATAAACCCAAGACCTCTTATTTTTTGGTAAAATATTCTCTGTATAAGCCTTTATGCATTTTATTAAAATGTTTCCCTAGCCCAATAATCAAATGAACCGATACCGAACTGCAAATGATTCAAAACACAGGTGATATTAACCAACTTACTTTTGGTACTTTCAGTACTTAGATTACCGCTTAAGTGAAAGTGACGCAATGTTCACGTGAATGTGCAATGCCATTTAAAGCAATATGAGCTGCATTTTTGAGAATCTTATTTTGCTGGTAAAATGTGTTATTATGATTAATCTGTATGTAACCTAAATCATTATGATGAATAAGACCAAAATAAAGTTTAAATTTTTTTCAGAAGAAATATTTCTGTACAACCGAATATATTGTATTATATAAGAAAACATTATTGTACAGGACGACAATAATTCAATTTTGCTTCAATCAGTGCTTATAAAAAGTTCTTACATAGCAAATATGAACAAAAGAAGTTTATAAACGTTCTATTTTCCTGTAATTGAAATAGTTAATAACACATTTGAAATATTTTTTTCCGATGTCAAAAATGCAGCTCATATTGCTTTAAAGACTTTTAAATTTTGGCAAAATATGTAAATACCTTCTTCAGATTTCATTAAATTGGAAAACAGAACTTAAAACGGATTAGTGTGCCTGACTTAATATTTACAAAAAAAAAAAGCGAATCTAGGATTGTTTACGTTTTACTCCTAAAAATAATTACTTACGTTAAAACCATCCATTGATTCCCATATATCTATTATTCCTGTTATCTATCATTCAAATAATATACCATGTGTGTAAATTCAATCAATTAGTCGATGTGATCTAAACAAAAAATCTCGGGCCAAATCCAAGGTAAAATTACACCATCGGCACGTCTAATTTGGCTTGAAATTACAAACCTTGATATTTACCCATGAAACCAAACTTATTTCATTTCAATAATTAAAATATTGCAACAATTCAACTTCACAAAATTTTCCATGACCTTACCGTTTTATTGATTTATTGAGAAAGGAGTGCAGGAAACAACTAAATATTAGACTAGTATATGTAAACGGACCTAAATTATCCGGATTGATAGATTGGGACTAAGGGTTAATATAATTATATATCTGAAAGGACTTAAGATATCCGGAATGGAGGGACATAGGGTTACTGAAATAAACTCACTTATCCGAGACCACGCTCGTATAAGTGGTAATATTATCTACTAGTCTTTAACTCAAAAGGTTTATGGGATATTCTTTATTTGATGACGTCATATTTGTGCAGTAAACGTCAAAACAAATGCACATTGCTGATTTTTAGGTTACCTAAGTAAACTCAGGTGACCTATTGCTATATGTTTTCGTCAATCGTCCATCGTCGTACTTCGTTCGTCGATCAGTCGTAAGATTTTGGACATGTTCAGCTTCTTCTCTGGAACCGCTGAACCAAATTTGGCATACAGCATCTATGGGTGCAGTAGAGCAAAAATTAAGAAATTTCATTGTAAATGCCCCCCTGGGGCTTGAGTGGTGGGCCCAGAACTACTAAAATTATTGCAATCTTTAAAATTCTTCTTCCTTCTTTACTCCTGGACATCAATCAGTCAAATTGTTGGCATGATTGTAATCAGCATTGAGTCCTCTACCAAAACTGTGAAATTCATGGCCCCTTGGTGAAAGGTTCTGGTGTTAGGGTGGGGCTATATAGATCATATAGTACAAGTGCATTATTCATTTGAAAATCTTCTCCACTGCTCCTTGGTATTAAACAGACTAAGTACACAGTTTTAATGATCTAAAGTGCCTCTTGGAAAATTTTTGAATTTCATGACCCCTGGGTCAGGGGCTCTGGTGTTTAAGTCGAGGCTCTATTGATTATATAGTGTAAATAGATTAATTCTTGAAAAAATCTTCTCCTCTGCTACTGGGTATTTAACAAACAAGATAAGTACATAGTTATGATGAACAAGATTGCATCTTCCAAGATTGTGAATTTTATGGCTCCTAGGGTCAGGGTTCTGGTGTTAGGGCGGGGCTCTATTGATTATATAGTGAAAATGTATTAGTTCTTCAAAAATCTTCTCCTCAGCTCCTGGGTATTAAATAAACTGACTCAGTATATATTTATAATGAGCAAGAGTGTCTTAACCACTTTTTTGAATTTCATAGAACCTTGGGTCAGCAAGAGTGCTTCTTTCAAAAGTGTGAATTTTATGGCTCCTGGGTTAGGGATTGTGGTGTTAGGGCGGGGCTCTATTGATTATATAGTGAAAATATAGTGAAAAATATAGAGAAAATATATTGATTTTTTAAAAAATCTTCTTCTCTGTTCCTGGGTATTAAACCAATGAATTATGTACATAGTTATGATAAGGAATGATGCCCCCTGTAAAATTGTCAATTTCATGGCCCCTGGGTTAGGGGTTCTCGTGTTAGGGCGGGGCTCTTATGATTATATAGTGAAAATGCATGAACTCTTTGAAAATTCATTTCCTTTGCTCCTTGGTATTATACCAATGATCTAAGAATATATATTTATGATGAAGAAAAATGCATCTAACAAAGTGATTAATTTTATGCCTCCTGGTTCGGGGGTATCGGGGGGTGGGGTGGGGATGGGTGAGTGGTTACGTTATACATAGTTTGAAAATAAATTAATGCTTAGAAATCTGCTCTTTGGTATTAATTACCCATTTATGATGAAATAAAATTTATGATAAAAGTTCCAAAATTTTGAAATATGCTGCCCCAGGGTCAGTGGTTCCTGTGGGGTGGGGTGCACATCTGGTTATAAAGTGGAAATGCTTTTTCTCTTCGTTATTCTGATCTACCTCCGGGTATTAAGTTATTAGAGTAAACATGCTAAGTGTATAATTATGATAAGCAATGGTGCCTCTTTCAAAATTTTGAATTTCATGGCCTCTGGTTTAACACACACCAAATTCATTTGTTGGAAAGTTGTGACATGATACTTAGGTGACCTAGAAGGCCCGTGGGCCTCTTATAAGCAAAATTGCTCGTTTTTTTAATCTTTAAATCAAAATTTGTCCCTGGCATCACCCTATAAACAATAATATATTTCATTTTGCATTTAAGAAAAATTTTTGAATTTCATGACCCCTGGGTCAGGGGCTCTGGTGTTTAAGGCGAGGCTCTATTGATTATATAGTATAAATAGATTAATTCTTGAAAAAAATCTTCTCCTCTGCTACTGGGTATTTAACAAACAAGATAAGTACATAGTTATGATGAACAAGATTGCATCTTCCAAGATTGTGAATTTTATGGCCCCTAGGGTCAGGGTTCTGGTGTTAGGGCGGGGCTCTATTGATTATATAGTGAAAATGTATTAGTTCTTCAAAAATCTTCTCCTCAGCTCCTGGGTATTAAATAAACTGACTCAGTATATATTTATAATGAGCAAGAGTGTCTTAACCACTTTTTTGAATTTCATAGAACCTTGGGTCAGCAAGAGTGCTTCTTTCAAAAGTGTGAATTTTATGGCCCCTGGGTTAGGGATTGTGGTGTTAGGGCGGGGCTCTATTGATTATATAGTGAAAATATAGTGAAAAATATAGAGAAAATATATTGATTTTTTAAAAAATCTTCTTCTCTGTTCCTGGGTATTAAACCAATGAATTATGTACATAGTTATGATAAGGAATAATGCCTCCTGTAAAATTGTCAATTTCATGGCCCCTGGGTTAGGGGTTCTCGTGTTAGGGCGGGGCTCTTATGATTATATAGTGAAAATGCATGAACTCTTTGAAAATTCATTTCCTTTGCTCCTTGGTATTATACCAATGATCTAAGAATATATATTTATGATGAAGAAAAATGCATCTAACAAAGTGATTAATTTTATGCCTCCTGGTTCGGGGGTATCGGGGGGTGGGGTGGGGATGGGTGAGTGGTTACGTTATACATAGTTTGAAAATAAATTAATGCTTAGAAATCTGCTCTTTGGTATTAATTACCCATTTATGATGAAATAAAATTTATGATAAAAGTTCCAAAATTTTGAAATATGCTGCCCCAGGGTCATTGGTTCCTGTGGGGTGGGGTGCACATCTGGTTATAAAGTGGAAATGCTTTTTCTCTTCTTTATTCTGATCTACCTCCGGGTATTAAGTTATTAGAGTAAACATGCTAAGTGTATAATTATGATAAGCAATGGTGCCTCTTTCAAAATTTTGAATTTCATGGCCTCTGGTTTAACACACACCAAATTCATTTGTTGGAAAGTTGTGACATGATACTTAGGTGACCTAGAAGGCCCGTGGGCCTCTTATTAGCAAAATTGCTCGTTTTTTTTAATCTTTAAATCAAAATTTGTCCCTGGCATCACCCTATAAACAATAATATATTTCATTTTGCATTTAAGAAAAATTTTATCTTCGTTATGTTTCCATACGGGGTCATCAGTATTTCACAAACTCATCTTGTTCCTTATAAATATTGATTGAGAAGAGATAGGGCTTTCAATTTCAAATTTGACATGTGCATTACCTGTGACAAGATATATTTCTGAACATGCTATGATTTCTGAACCCTGGACCTTCACAATCAATCTGATTAAAAAATCAACTTTGACCCCTTGACCTTCACAATCGATCTAATTAAAACTTAAGTTAAACCTCCTTAATGACATATGATAGAGCGTTCATATTTGATACAATATGTCATAAATATTGACATCTCATCAACAAACACACCGAAAGCGAGGGACCACAATTCTTTGAATTTGCTTGTTTAAATCAAAACTGCGAGAGAATGCAAGATAGTTATAGGTTAACCTAAGATATCATAATACACTTCATACAGTTTTAAGTTTTTAAATAAATGAATGAAGTTTTATGTAAGGAGAATTTTAGAATTTATCTCAGTTACATAGAATTAAAGCTGTACTTTCCTTTCAGGAGCTGCTACAAAATGCAGAGGATGCTGGCGCCCGTGTGGTCAAAATGGGATTTTGTCCCTCGTCCAGATCCGCTCATCTACCAGATCCGTACAGGCGATATTTATCTGTAAGTCAAAATTTACTGCTTTACTTAATACAAAGGGCCCAAGGGCCTTAAATCGCTCTTCTGAAAAATTGTACAACATATCACTTCTATTTGAAGCCTCTAAGTATCCTGTACATATAAATAAACTTAATAAAGCCTTGAAATTGTTTAAATTGTTTAAGTTGTTAAGATGACCTACATTTTGGTTAAAACACTCTGAAAGCCCAGGATAATCAACTGAAATGTATGATGATTGTAAGCCCCTTATTTTTTGAAATATAAAGATATAGCAATAAAATTTCAAAAGAAGGTCACAGTGACCTACTTTTTGGTAAACATATTCTGAGAACCTAAGGAATAAGTACTTGAAATACTTATATGTAAATATACTCATTAAATTTCAATAGAAGGTCACCGCGGCCTACTTTTTGGTCGACATTTTCCGAAAACCCATGATGCATCAACTGACAAAGTTTGATTATTCTAAGCCAATAAGTATCTGGGATACTTAACATAGTTTAAAAATTTTAACAGTCATGGTGACCAACTCTTTGGTCGAAAATCCCCGAAGACCAAAGATGCATCTACTGACAAAGTGTGATGATTCTGCGCCAATTAGTAGCTGATATATTTAAATATAGCTTTTAAATTTCAAAAGTAGGTCAAGTCGACATATCCTTATCCTGTATGTAAGTTTGGTGATAAACTACCCTGTGGTTCTTGAGAAGAAGATTTTTCAACAACCAGAACAGTTATATTTATCTAATTATCTCCCTTAGTTTAAGGGTCACAACCGTAGCGTTATTATAAACGGGAAACCTTTTACCAAGGGTACCCTGTGACAAATTTGACAATGATTGGTCGAGTGTTTCTTGAGTTATGGTCCATATTCTAAAAGTTTACGCACACCGCACAAATGGTTGAAGCATTAATAGTTCTTCGAGTCTTTGGTTCAAAAGATTTTATATCTGAGAAAAAGTTTATCCTCCAGTTAACAAAAAAGTGATGACTTATCCTAACCAGACCTACAGTGCAGTAGACAGGCCCTATGCTTATATTTTTAAAATTATTCGTGAATTTTTCAGAGTAAAAACTCTTTACGATTTAAAGTTTGTTGTTTATCATATGGCAGATATTGGCCACAGTGGTCAGATAAATGTATTTACAACATCGACTTTGGGGACTGACAGTCAACAGAACTCACGCACTACAACAATATTTTATGTGTCGTCCGAAACGAAAAGTCGCGTGGTGGGTTGGGATTCATCACAATCATGCATACTATCGACATATCAACATATCATTTAATATATAACAACAGTAAACACATATTTCCACGACAAACTTAAAGGTGAAGGTAGAAGATAGAAACAAATGATAGTATCTTTCGATAAAAACTTCTTAATTAAAACCACTAGGGAATTGTAGATGATACTTATTTAAAAGCTTCATTACATAGTGTCTATTTAAGTTTATTCAAGTCATATCCTGTTTATCAAATCAAGTCCCCTGGAGCTAGGGTTATACAACAGCCGGTGATCAAGTTTTTATGTAGGAAATATATTAGGAAATTTCAGGCCTAGCTGCTTTGAAATGCTCTTCTTAAAGCAGTTGTTTGAATTCAATAAAGCATCAATATAAATAACTACAGAGATACATTCTCACCAGAGAAATAATGTTTCTGTATACTCTAACTATTATAACAGATTTAAAGCATAATTCTTAAATGACCAGAATGGCCCATGGACGTTTATTAGTTTGTTAATAATTGAAGCTGATTTTGTACACGTTTCAGGGCCCTGCTCTTTGCTTTTACAATGACTCAATCTTTGAAGATGGAGACTGGGAAGGAATCAGAATGATACGGAAGAGCAACAAACAAGACGATCCACTTAAAGTTGGCAAGTTTGGGATTGGATTTAAGTCCGTATTTCACATAACAGGTAATCGGTGACATATATCAGTTTCTAAAAATGATGAGGAAAATAAACATTGCTAACACTAAATCAACAAGCAATTGAAGCATTCAAACCATCAACCTCCCCCCCCCCCATCTTTTAACAGCAGTCAATGTCATAACTTCATTAAAAATGTGAAGTCTTGAAGCGTATAAAAGCCATTTTAATCATTTTTATTTTTTAAAACTTCCACACTTTTTAGTCGCCCACGTGACACTGTGGTTAAATTGTCTGCTCTACTAGAATCGCGGAGTAAGAGGTTTGATCGTTAAGTCGCGGCTTTGAATCCACTGCGTATTTGGCATTTACAAGTTAAACAAACATTAAGCACTTTATATCGACTGTACAGCTAGAATATCTTTTTATTGTTTAAATCTAAAGATTTATTTGGTCAGGAAGATAAATGAAGCCTTTTGACCTTCTATCTTGATTTTTGTATTTGTTTCATTGAGCCATCTGTTACACAGGTGAAGTATTGCTATCCGTTTTAGTCCGCGTCATCCGTCGTTGTTAACATCTAATCATTTTCACTTCTTTTCTGGAACAGCTCTATAAATTCAGCCAGTTTTGGAAAATGGCACAAAAAAAAAGGGAACAAAATTGAATTTCATTGTCCCCGCCGTTTGATTCGGTCTTGAGTGGAAGCGATAAACCACCAAAATTACACCATAATTAGTGTAATATTCAAAACAATTCTTTACTCATCAAGCAGACAAGTTGTTATCATGATCCCTATACCGAATTATGAAATTTATGGCCATAGGGTTAAGGGCTATGGTGTTAGGAGGCGGCTACATTATATAGGTTATGTACTAAAAGTGAATTTTTTTCAGTGAATGAAAATCTGCTCACGGATATCAAACATACATGTACTAACTTATGAAATAGTAAAAATGAACAAGAGTAGCTTTTCCATAATCGTAAATTTCATGACCTCATGGGTCAGGGGTTCTTGAGTGAGCTTTATTGATCATGTAGTGTAAAAACGCTTATTTCATCTCTGAATCTTTATTATTATTTAACATTCTGCTTAGAAAGGATGTCTCTTCCAAAATTGTGAAATTCATGGTCCCTGGGTCAGACGTTCTGGGTAAGGACTATGCTCTGATGAAAATGCATATATTCCACATGTATTATATAATCCTGTCTGGTCCTTACTGTTGAGCAGATAAACAAAGTGCATAGTTATGATGAGGAATGATGCTTTTTGCACATATTTTTTAAAATTTATGATCCCAGGTTCAAGAAGTCTGGTTTCAGAGACCAGAAGAGCTTATGCGATAGTAATGCGTCCGGCGTCCGTCCGTCCGTCTGTCTGTCTGTCCGTCTGTCTGTAAACAATTTTTCAAAACGCTACTCCTCCTACACTTTTAGTCTTATATCAATATTACTTGGCACACAAGTAGACTACACTATGATACATAGAATAGTGCATCGGTTTTTGATTTCGATGAACGGTGTTGCCATGGTTACTAAAATAGAATTTCTGTGAAATTCCTTTAAAACGCTACTCCGTCTACAGTTTTGGTCTGATTTCATTATAACTTGGCACACAAGTAAACTACACTAAGATACATAGAGTAGTTAATTGGTTTTTGATTTCGATGAACGGTGTTGCCATGGCTACTAAAAATTAAATTTTCTGTGAAATTCCTTTAAAACACTACTCCTTTTACAGTTTTGGTCTGATTTCAATATAACTTGGCACACAAGTAAACTACACTAAGATACATAGAATAGTGCATCGGTTTTTGATTTCGATGAATGGTTTTGCCATGGTTACTAAAAATAGAATTTTCTGTGAAATTCCTTTAAAACGCTACTCCTTCTACAGTTTTAGTTTGATTTTACAATAAGTTGGCACACAAATAGACTACACAAAGCTACATAAAATAGTGCAATGGTTTTTGATAAGTACAAACCAGTAGAGCTACAGTCTCGACAGAGACTTCTGGTTTGAAAACGTAGTGCTTAGTTATGATGATGAAATATTTCTTCCAAATTTGCGAATTTCATTACCCTGGACAAAGGGTTCTAGTGTTAAAATAGGACTGTCTTGAAATATGTAATGAAAATGCATTATTTTTATGAAAACCTTCTATGCTCCTGGATACACTGTAGCCACACAAAGTAATAGATTCAAAACGCAGGGGTAATTTTAAACATCTAAACTATTTAGTCAAGTGTTCCCGTCTTGATCAGGGCTAAATTAATTTTTTTTCTACCGCGTGCAAGAGAATTATGCCAGAATTTTTACTGTACATGTAATACATCAATTAAGTACTTTCATAATTTAAATGATCAAGAAGTTTCGTAACTTATGGATAAATATATACAAATATGACAAAAATTACAACTCTTTTGCAATGTTTTATTAATAAAAAAAAAATACCAGGAGAAGGCAGTATGAAAGTAATATGGGGTTTAAATAGTAAAAATGGCGATAGCGATAATGAGGGAAAGATTATAGCTTGATTGATGAATTGTTACTGAATGCTAGATTACTTATTTCGTTGATCCTGATCATGCTTTTTTTTCTACAAGGTTGTTGGGCAATAAAGTTCCAAGTGCCAGTTTATTTTATAATCGATTGAACTTTAAAATTATTACTCATGTTATGCTGTTAAATTCCTTGGACCTTTTATTAACCATAAACCGGTATTTAACAAACATTCTTTACAGATACGGTTTGTGTTATCAGCGGAGCCAATATTCTGTTCATCGATCCGTTGTATGAGAGTCAGGACCCGAAAAAAGTTTGCAGTTTTGCTCCAATAGCAAATTATTTGCATCCAAATGTATGTGGCCCAAGGGGACTCGAGTCATTGTATAATCTCTTTGACATAAATGAAGAATCGATCAGGAATGGATACTATAAGGGGACATTTTTCTGGTTTCCCCTTAGAAAATCGCCATCACAATTGTCAGAGAATATATACTCATTTGAAAAAATTGAAGATCTGTTCAAGTCTTTTAAGGAAGAGATGAGCTCTGAACTGTTGTTTTTAACCTCAGTTGAAGAAATTGAAATATACAAAATTGAAAATGACAGATGCGAATCTGAGTATACTATTGCTTTAGATCAAAGCTGTGCAGAGAAAACGAGAAATGAAAGACAGATTTACAAGGCAAAAATCAAAGATATTGAGGTAAATATGGCTGAAGATGAAAGATCTATCAGTCATTGTGACGGAGTATGGATGAAAAATGCAGTTACATATAGGATTAGGATGAAAAACCTCGAGATGCTTCAGATTTGGTTCATTGTCCACTATTTTCATGCTGGAAGAATGAATAAAGAGCTGTACAATCTAATCAGAAATCGGCGTTCTAAATACAGACCATATATTGGAATTGCAGCCCGACTTGATAAGCCTATTCAATGCAGCCAGTTGTTTTGCTTCCTGCCTCTTCCTTTTGACGATGAAAGTCCGACAGGTTTGCCTGTTCACGTCAATGGATTCTTTGCTCTTGACAGTAACAGACAGCATCTTAAATGGCCATCTCATGATCAGAAAATAAGTCATTCACATTTGGAAAATGACATGCTTTGGAATGTACTAATGGTACAAGAAATTTTACCTTTGGTTTACTTGGAATTTTTGATGTCGTGGCAAGATGATTCATTTACATCTGAGTTAACGAGAAAGTACTACTTGAAAATGTTTTATCAATACATTCCAAGAATGACATTGATCAAGAATCAATGGACAAGTGTTGGTGAAAAAATTCACCTGCACCTGCTGGCGTCCCAAATTCCTTGCCTTGAGAGTGGACATTGGATGCAAACTCAAGACGCATATTTTGTTGTCTTTCCAGAGAACACCCAGGAGGATGAGAAGAAAACTGTCAAAGAACTTTTTCAGAAATGTACAAATAATGTCATTATTTTGAAAGGACACGAGGAGCTCTTTCATTACTGGTCAGGCCCTGGTAGCAAATTAGTTTTGAAATCTACGAATCCCAGAGAAACTAGGGATCTACTGAGAAGAGACCACACATACAAACAATTAAACAACAAAAGTAAAGGTCACCTTCTTGTCTACATATGTAGCGATGGAAAATTTACAGATTTAAATGGAATAGAGTTATTACCAATGCAAAATGGAAGGTACGGAACATTGCAACTGAAAATGAGGGGGACTCAAAATACTGTTTACTTATGCAAAGAGGATGAATTGCGGATATTGCCTGGTAAAGAGAATATTTTGATTTTGAATACAGATGCCACCACTAAAATTGGAAAAGTTTTAGATTCCCTTGCAACAACAGGTACATAATAATATAGAATAATTTAAAGAATGGTTTAAATAGAAAAAAAAATAAAAAGATTCGGCTTTACTTTAAAAATCAAACCTATTTCAAAGCCTTTTACTGCTATAGCTGAAATGTGATGAAAAACATAAAACCTTGAAATTAATCATTATTTACATCATTTTGGGGGGGGGGATTGCAGAAAATAGCCGTTAAAATAGTACAATTTTTTTTATTTTGCAGGATATTATTCATTCCAAAAATTGAATGTCAGCACCTGTTTGCTTTTTTTGATGGAAGTTACCCAACAACAAATGGAAAAAATTAGAACTCCGATATTTTTGATGGACAGCGATGCTGTTTTTGGAGAGCGTTGGCTAAAGAATGTTTGGATATATCTAAAACAAAAATGTCCGTCATCTTTGGAACCTATTAAAGATCTATATATAATCAAAACAAAAGAATCAGGGGTACTAAAAAAAGGATCTGATGCATTTATCAGCGAAGCTGATTCAAATGGGTCTCACATAAATGTTTTGGAAAAATTTAAAATCTGGATAGTTGATTTGAATTTTCATGACCATCCATTGCTTGCACCAGGAAAAGGAATTGTATCAGAAAATACAGATGATGGGAAGACAAAGATTTTACAACGTTGCATACAGAATGGCGCAAGCTCATTTAACACCAACTGCTCAGATGCTGATAGGGAGTGGTTCAAAGAATTCTTACCTGTTACTCTTCCAAAATCATCAATATCTGCTTTAGAAAATTTAAGGTTATTCAAATGTTTTTCTGGAGTCAAGAGATTATGTCAAATTGCTTACACATCTGTAAATGAGTGTCGTGATGTTTATGTTGGAGAGGAGGACTTTCCAATTCCTTTTCCAAAGATTATGATTATGACGTCGACAGAAAAAGAAGAACGACTTCTATCGGCGTTTTCTTATGAAAAAGTGGATCTCACAATCTGTGTTCAGACATGCACTGGAAAAATAGCAAATGGAAGCCTCTCAGTGAATGAGGAAATGAAACGTAGGTTTTGTTTTTATGTATTAGAAAAGCAATCGGTGCTTAAAAATTGGTGGCAAATTCAATCAAATTTGAATTCAATAAGATTTATCAGAAATGGGACGGGAAAACTTTACTCTGCAAATGAACTTTATGATCCAAATGACCAGCTGCTAAAAGAACTTTTCCTCTCTGAAAACAAATTCCCAGATGAAGATGGAAAAAAGATGGACTTGCTGAAGCATTTAAAGTTTCAAAATAGAAACAGTTCAGCGTACAAAAGCGCTATTGTGCAAACATGCAAACTATTTGATTCAACTATTCATGAACGTTTCAATAAAGAAAAAAAGTCAAAAGCCTTATTGCAAGCTTTTAGACAAAACGAAAACCTTTTTAAGTCGGTTTACAACTCAATTCACGGCTTCAAAATATTACCCTTTAAGCAGAACAGAGGTAAAAACTATCCATTATCAATGGTGTGGTATTCAAACTCGGAACATTTTGTTTCCTTTAAAATGATTTTCAGTTCAAAGTTTGAGTACATTGCTGGATCAGTTCTACCCATATCTTGTCAGGAATGGGAGGAACTTATTGATACAAATAAAGCACCTCAGTTGACTGACGTCATGAAGCATTTTTGCCTTGCTGTAGAATGTTACAATGATGATGAGCATGCAGGATACAGTTATCTCATGAGAGAAGTATATCAACATTTATCTCAAAACAATTTGAGAGATTTTGCCTCATTAACTCCGCATAATTGCGTCTTGACAGAATTAGGATTTAAGAAGGCCACCGACATTTACATAGAACGCAACAAAGCGGATGTCGATTTAGTGCCATATTACATTCTACTGTCAAAGGAATACAGCACACTAAAAGCATTTTTTGAAAGGCTAGGTTGCAATAAAGAACAGTGTTGTTATCTGCTTGTTGAAGCACTGAAAAAAATTGAAAGAAAGCAGTTAGAGGCAGAAGACTTTAGTGATGTCAGCGAGGACATGGAAAAAGTGGAGAAAATTTTAAAGAAATTATCAGATTATACAGAAGAAGAATTAGCTGAAATAAGGAAAGAAATTCTGGTACCAATTCACAGTAAAGATTTATGTACCCTTTCATTTCGACTCTTGCACGAATGTGCATACTCTGATTCAGATTGGTTCAGCAAGACATTCACAGAAGAGGATGACATTTGTCTAATTCATTCAAAGATTGACAAACAGATTGCTAAGAAACTCGGCGTGAAGTCGTTAAAAAAATTTACACTATCAGATGCAGAAGAAATTTTCTCAGAATTTGGGCAATCGGAACCATTAACCCAGCGTTTGAATCGACTTTTAGAAGAAGGGTACACAGATGGATTGTCTGTTCCAAAGGAGCTGATTCAAAATGCGGACGACGCTGGAGCATCTGAAGTGTATTTCCTCTATGACGAAAGGGAAAATGAGGATGCAAGAAGTTGTCTTATAGACGCTGGAATGGAAGGATGTCAAGGACCAGCATTGTGGGTTTTCAACAATGCAGTTTTCTCTCCAAGCGATTTTAAAAATATTCAAAAGCTTAGCAGTGCAACAAAAAAAGAGGATACTACAAAGATCGGGAAGTTTGGCTTAGGTTTCAATGCAGTTTACAATTTAACAGATGTCCCAAGCTTTGCAAGTGGAAAGCACTTGGTGTATCTAGATCCACATGGAAAATATCTAGGAGAAGCCATATTACACGAGAAAAGTCCAGGGATCAAGCTTAACCTATTGAATAAAACCATGCTCCGTAAACTTGAAAACCAGTTTAAACCCTTTCAAAGTGTGTTTGGATTTAAATCGTCCGAGTTTTCAGAAAAAAGAGGGTATAATGGAACGATATTCAGATTCCCTCTGCGTACAAAACATCAAGCTCTTAAAAGTGAAATCAGCAGTAAAGAATACTCTCGGCATGAAATGGGAAAACTACTGAAAATGTTTTGCAAATCAAGCGGAAACATGCTTCTATTCACACAGAATGTAAAAACAATAAAACTCTTTCATGTCGCAGAAAAGAGTACAAATCCTGATAAAGATATGACACTAGTGCTTAATGTCGAAAAGGAAGAAACATTCGGAAATTCAGTGAAACTCGAAAATGAAAGTATATTAAGTACAGCGTCAAGACATTGTGGAAGATCGGATAAGCCCGTAAACTTTTCATCAGTGTGTAAAACAAAGATAACAATTGGTACTTGGGGTCATTCATGGGTTGAAAATATGACAACCAAAATAGAGACCTATTGGTTAATTTTATGGGCACTCGGAAGAAATCAATCTTTAAAACTCTTTCAAGCGAAATGTAGTGACGGAGCACTTCCATTGTCAAGCGTTGCAATTCCAGGGGATATATTAAATGGACAATTTTCGCCTCGATTTCTCGGTGAACAATCATCTCCTTTCAAGAGGTATGGATTCTATGAGACAGGGCATTTGTTTTGTTTTTTGCCACTGCCAATAAAGACTTCTTTGGCCTTTCATGTTAACGGAACATTTGCAGTATCATCTGATCGCCAGCGAATACTAGTAAGAACAGAGGATGACAAAGAGAATACAAAACAGACGGTCTGGAATAACTGTCTGATCTCTGATGCAACATTGGAAGCAGTTATTGAGCTTCTTATTTGTTTGAAAAATGACACAAGAGAAGAAAATTCATTTTATGAATTCTGGCCTAAAGAGACTGAGGACTTCTTCTGTGAAACATTTCAACATGAATTTTACAGATGTATTGTAGAGCGCGAATTACCAATTTTCAAAACGCATCTTGGGTACAGGAAATTTCAGGACTGTGTGTTTTTGCACACTGATTTAAAAACTGACAAGGAATTGCATCAGATTGCTTTCAACATTTTGAAGAAAACTCAGTTAGATGAAAGAGTCATTACGAAAATACCTAATGATGTTTACAAAGAATTGAACAATTGTCTTGGTAAATTATTTTCAAAGCATTTGATGACATATGAGAAATTCATCACAGAAAGCTTCTTGCCCAGTATATCTCTTTTCACGGGGGAGGAATATGATCGTATTGTCATTGGCGCACTGAGATCAAAGAATAATGTAATTTTTTCCGCACTGAAAGAAAGTGAATGTATAACAACTTGTCCAAACAATAAAAGAAGAGCACCACGAGACCTAGTTCATCCTCGTTCCACTGTATCCGGAATATTTATAACAGAAGATGAACGATTTCCTATAGATTTGTTCTGTAGAGAAGATGACTTAGAAATACTCACTAGACTTGGAATGATGATGTATGACGTGCCCTTTGAACTCTTGCATTCACAATGTACAGATACTGTCAACTTGTCCAACCTTTGTACAGAATGCACATTGCTCCGTTCTAAAGAAATTGTAAGATATATTCATAGGAAGTTTCAAACATTTTCAAAGGACAATTTAGACAAAATGTCTTGCATACCTTTTCTACCAGTGGAGAAAAAACCACAAGATTGGCCTATTAATTGGTATAGTGATACTGGCAAGCAACAACATATATTGATGAGATGCAAAATGCACGAAAGCAGTGTATTCGGTATTGAATTGTACGAAAAACCAAGCGATTTGTATTTTCCTTTCGTAAAAAAACTTGTTGGATGTTCACGAGCTGTGCTAGGCAGATACGATATGTTTCAGTATTATGAGAGAGAACTAAAAGCACTCGGTGTGGGAAGTGAAAAAGATGTTGATTTAGAAAATCTTAAATTTCAACTTAATGAAATAACAAAGGTTCCAGAGGGTGCTCAAAATAAAGAGGTTGAAGACATTTGCTTTGATATTTATGCAATTTTTGCAAAACGATTATCAGAACCAGGAGTGGAAATTTTTATTCGAACATATTTGTCGGATATGCCTTGTATTATAACAGAAAAGACATTTGCATATCCCAAACAAGTTGTTTTTTCCCTGCTGCATGACTGTAGTCCTTATTTTTATGGTTTAAGACCTAAGTATGCTAATAGGTTTTCTTCCCTGATGGAAATTTTTGGCGTTCGAAAATCTTTTGAGTCGGGGGATATTGTTCAAGTGTTTTTTACGATAAAGGAACAGTATGGTGATAAACAGATGACGGGAGAGGATTTGGCTTTAGTTTGTAGAATGGCAATACTGTTAGAAAACTGTTATTCCATTCCAAAGGAGGATTTATACCTACCAGATGCGGATGGTTTCTTCTGTCAAGTAGATGAATTGTGCATTGACGATTTTGATTGGATTTCAACAACTGCGTCAATGAGATTTTTAAATCCTGCAATACCTCTCAAGTTGGCAAAATTGATAGGAATCAAATCCAAAAGAGACCAAAGTATTCTAAACGATTCTGAAGAATTTGGTGATGAGTTTGGACAACACGAAGAACTTACGACTCGAATCAAACGAATTTTAGACGGATATCCAGAGGCCTGCATACTTCGAGAACTTCTCCAAAATGCTGATGATGCCGGAGCATCAGAACTACACTTTATTAAAGACTTTAGATTTCATGGTAAGGAGCACATTTTTAGTGACAGCTGGAAAGAATTGCAAGGACCGGCATTGTGTGTCTATAATGACAGTATATTTACTGAAAAAGATTTACAGGGAATTCAGAATTTAGGAATAGGAAGCAAAGCAGACGATCCAACATCTACAGGCCAATATGGTGTTGGCTTCAATGTCGTTTACCATCTCACTGATGTTCCATCATTTATTACAAGAGACTGTAAAACTGGATTGGATACAATGTGTATACTAGATCCTCATCTAAAATATATTCCTGGTGCATCTTCATCAAGACCAGGTCGAAAATTTAAGAATGTAGCCCAAACAGTGGGAACAAGATTTACAGACGTCATGCCATGCTATTTAGATGGTAGTGGGATTTGGAAATCCTCACGTGGCACTTTATTTCGACTTCCACTCCGTTCCAATGATGCATCACTCCTGTCTCAGAGAAAAACAACTTGTGAAGATTTAAAAATACTATTGAATGAACTTAAAACGGAAATGGCTGAATGTCTTTTATTCTTAAACAATGTAAGGACAATTACAATATCATCAGTAGAAAAAGATGGTACTCTAAGACAGGAATTCGTTGTTCGGGCAGAAACCTCTGGTGAATCACAGGAAAATATTAGGTTGCACGAATTAGTTCTTGATGTTCGCCAACAAATGAAGAAGGATTCGGCATATGTATGCAATGTAGGAAGGAAAGAAATAATGTATCATTTGAAAGTAGATATTGACAACATAAGCACACAAGAGTGGCTGATTGTTGCTGGATTTGGTTTTAAGGATGAAAAAAGGATTCCAGACATATTGAAGAGAGCATATAAGGAAAGACGTCTTGCCTTGTTACCGAGTTCTGGTGTGGCATTCAACCTTAAAAACAAAAGCCTTATTAAGAATCAAGATGTAACAAAAAGCGTTCACGAGCCTTTAAATCATTTCAAGGCTTTCTGCTTCTTGCCGCTCCCTCTCATAACAGGTTTGCCAGTTCACATCAATGGACATTTTGCTTTGGATCATGAAGCACGTAGCAATATTTGGTGGCCAGATGACGTTTCGTCGGATTTCAAACTAGAGTGGAATAAATGTTTGATTGAAAACGTTATTGTGCCAACTTACATTTCAACTCTTCAATATCTGAAAACTGCATTGTTTCCAGAAATTATATCCAGAAAACCATGGAAACAGTTGAAACAGTTGCATAAATTTCATCAAGCATTTCCTGATATGAGAGTTTTAAAGGACAAGATATGGGAATTTACAGCAAAAACTCTATACAACCGAATTGCAGAAACCGATTGTTGTTTATTTCCAATTGTATGTAGAGAGTACCAAAAATTGGAAATAGCAGATAGGAATGATAGCGAAAACGAGATTCAGACAGAAACCAAAGATGAAAATAGATATGCAAACAAACCTGTAATACAAGAAGAATCATTAGACATCAGATGGGTCGCAATATCGTCAGGCTCATTTCCTTCTTACTTTGATGAATTTCAGCTGAGAAACGATTTTAAAAGACAAAGTTGTGACACATTTTATGGGAAAAATTATCAAGAAATCATGCTTTGGGGATCAGAACCCTCGGAATTTCTAGCAGGTGTGCTAAAGGATGTTGGAATGAAGCTTATCGAGTCACCCATGTGGATATACAACTGCATGAAATTCGCTGGTGTTGAAGTTCAAACGGTATCCCCACGAGCAGTGTTACAGTTTATGAAATCATATGATACTTTCGGTATTGACAACTGTAAAATTGGAAAAATAAACGTAAATGTATCAGAGACAAGATTTCGATGTATTGAAGGAGTTGTTCATCTCCTTGAGTATTGTTTGAAGGACGGTAAACTGAGTGCCTTGGACTTTGAACATGTCCCTCTTCTCCTAACAGCAGATCGTCAACTTCGTGAATTCAATAAAGTAGCCACAGTGTTCACAGCTTCATTTCCAGAATTACTGCCAGCATCTGCAGACAAAATTGTACATTTGGCAGAGCTTTCCTTATTAAAAAAGAATAAAATGTTTGAGCCCTTTGTGAGGAATCTTCAAATCGAAGACTTTGCTAGTTTTGTTTTACACAATATTCCAGACAAATATTGTAGAGGATCGACAGAGTACTGGGATAAGCACAGTAACACAATCCCCAATTCGAAATGGATGAAAAAGTTTTGGTGTTTCCTCTCAGAAAATCTTGACTGTCTTGAAAACGAACATTATCTTCGAAAAGTAGAAAGCCAAAAACTATCTAAGAAAAAAAAGAAATTGAAAACTGAGGAAGATGTGCCTATTGTCAAATTACACAACAGAATCATGAAATATTTAGGCGAATGTAGTTTTGTCCCTATTTGTGTGAATAATGAACACTTGCTGTACCCTTTTAAAGACGGAAAACATGTTTTAAAAATCATCCCTGGAGTTGACAGACCCGAACAAATGGCGATGACATTGTTGAATATACCAGTAGTGGATGATGACTGCCTAACTTCTGAACTTGGTGGATATTTTATTACAAAGCGACTCATTACCGAAATATTAAAATCTATGGCATCAACAGTGGAGAGCGTAATTGATACTTTGGATTGTCTGTTTTATAACAGAAGACGTTTAAAACTAGAAAACGAAGCTGGTAAAGTTATGTTAGATTTCTTTGCTAATCAAGTTGAAACACTTAAAAAGGATGAAAAATCAAGGAACAAGCTCAGAAGTCTGCCATTCTATTGTGGACTGAACAGTAATCATTGTACATTGTTAGAAGACACTGTAATAGTTTTACCAGATGGTGTTCCTCTTGAAGGGATGGATGATTTTGGTGCCAAGTTGAACATTACGTTTATCAGATCGAGTGGTATCTCATTGAATTTCCTGATGTATTTAGGTTGCACAGTATTTTCAGAAAGGGAGATTTACATTAATTTTATACTTCCCAATTTCAAACTCCTTCCGTTAGCAGCTATTATGCATCATTTGAAATTTATTAAGGATAAAGTTTTACCTGGACTTAACTTTTTTCCAACTGAAAATGAAAAATGGCAATTAGCATGCCTGGAAAATTTACTTCGAAAAATAGCATTTCTTCCAACAGAATCAGGCAGATTAGCGCGTGCATGTGAATTCTTTAATCCACACAAAGACATTTTTAAAATTAAAAACAGACTTTGTAGTGCATCCGAACTGCCCCTCCCACCATTTAATGAACCAGAATGGGAATGCTTTCTTGTCCACTGTGGAATGAAAAGTAAAATTACGCCTGAGATTTTTGTGGAATTTGCATTACGTTTGCAAAAATTAGCGGATTTTGGACTGTCTGCAAAAGTTATTGAAAATTCCAAACTCATGGTGAAAATACTTTTTACGGATAACAATGACCTTTTGAATAGTCATTTTTTGATAAATGAGGTACAAAGTATCAAGTTTCTCATTCCTCATCATGTACGACGAATTTACCTATCCCTAGCGTCGCAGTTTGAAAATGGAAACAGACTTGTTTCTTTCCGTGATTCAACAGTTCCTGCAAATGAACTCCTTGTATGGTCTGTGATGGGGATCATCTCTGAGGATATTACTTGTATGATGAAAAAGTCTGATATCAGTGTAGCAACAAACTTGTTGGGTCTCTGTGAAATACCTTCTATGTATATCCTACTAAATCATATGAGAATCGTATGTAGTTCTCTCAAAAATAGAATGGAAGAACTTTTTGCCGAAAATATTGAAATGGAGTGGGGAGTTACTACAATGATGACTAAAATATACCACTTTTTACAGAGAAATGGAAATGACGACTCCAAACAGGAGTTGAGAACAGTGCCGTTTATCTTTATTAAAGACAGGAAGTTGCTTGCATTACCTGAGCAGGTTGTATTGGATATTAACAAGAATGAGGAGATACCTCCGTATCTGTGTAAGGCTCCATTGTATTTTGGTCAATTTCATTCAATGTTTGAGAAGCACGGGGCTTCAAAATCTCTAGAATGCAGTCACCTTGCGAGAGTGTTGTATGAAATATGGAAAAAATCACAAGGTAACGTTTTGGAACCCAATGAACGATATAGTACAGAAAAAGCTGTTCAAATTTTGTTTTTCCAACTTAAAGAAGGGAAAACTGTCGATTTGAAAGTACCAACCTTATACCTACCCAGCCAAAAAGGGAACTTGATTTGTAGTAATTATTTAGTATTTGTAGACAACAAACTTTTAGAAGAACGAATTGGTAACAGCATGCCAGATATGGATTTCTTTGTGGGATTTAAAGAATTAAACATGAATGTTCCTGATCCTGTTTTAGAAATAAGTTTTCTACCAGAGAAACATAGACCGTATTTGCTATCAAAGGTTGTTATTGAAAAATTAGATTCGGATTGTAAAGTATTGACAATTCCGTCTAATTATGGAACAAAACTTCAAAGATTTTTACACTGTCCTGAATTTTTTGCAGGCATATTTAGACTTGTAAGAGATGAGCTTTACAATAATGACAAGAGTTGTGGAGAAAAAGAGGAAATGGAAATTTTGGAAAAACTGCAGTCAGTTGTTGTAGTATGTGTTGAAAGACTGACAACAGTTATGGTTTATAAAAACAAATCACTGCCTAATACGTCAAAGAATAGGTTATTATTTTCATCCGAAGAGTGTGACGAAAACGGCACCTTGAAATTATTCATTTATTTCAAAGTTGTCAAAGGTACAGATATGTTGTTGTGGATTAACAGTATTGCTAAAGAAGTGTCAAGAAGCTTAAATGCATTCCTTGGAAAGCCTCTGAAAGATCATCAAATGCATCTACCAGATTTATTGAAATGTATACAAGATCCCAGTGCAATAGAAAGCGAGTTGGATGTTCTGGAAATAAGAAAGATCGATGTTGGAAGATTGTCAACATTTCTCCCATTTATGCCAGAACTTGGTTCAGAAATACCAATATCCTTACACCATCTGTTGGATAACTCATGCACTTACATTGAGGCAGGAGAATTTGTTGCATATGAACTGTTTGATCCAATTATCGATGAAGATGACGCTTGTGACACAGAACCTGTATATATTTTGGCAAGGATTTTGAAAACAAAGTCAGATCGTTCGGATAGTTGTCCAAATGCTGATGAATGGAGCATCCGCTATCTGATAGATGTTGGGGGTGAAGATCCCATTGAAGCTATTGCGTCCAAAGTATATAAATTTATAAGAAATGATAGTACCGAAAATAGTATTGACATTGTAGATGGCGCTGTAGTGTTCAGATGGAATTATGACAGAGTCAAGATGTACATCCGAGACGTTCTAAGAAATGCATATAAGAGGTCAGATGAAGAATTTAAAAGAACTGTGAAACGACTTGTGCTTCAATATCATCCTGACAAACATCAAGACAGCAAGGAGTATTTCAATGAATTAACTGTTTTTATTTATTTCATAAAGAAAAGACTGGAGGAAGGTCAATCCGTAGATGACATTGATATTTTTGAAAGTTTCAATAGCTCTTCACAGGCCCCAACATCTGCATTTGCAAGAAATTGTAACAATCGTGGATCATCTTATGCAAGAAGCCAGCGCAGTTATCAGTCTCATGGAGGATCTAGTGATTTCTTTAGACAATTTTATTCCAGAGGTTCTCAACCGGGACAGGCAAGGAGATGGTTTCGACAAGCAGAATCTGATTTTCGTGCTTCCTCCACTGATAAGATGCAGTATGATGCATACAACTGGGCATGTTACAAATGCCATCAGGTACAACATTCTTTTAATGATTTTAATATTTATAGAAGCTCTACACACGACACACTAAGGAGATCTACTTATAGGATGGTTAATGCAGTTAGGGTAATCTACCCTTGGAATAAATTAAAAAAAATTATTTACAGTCAATTACACTGTTTGTAATGGATTAAAATATATATATTTTTAGCATTATGTAAGACCAAGAATGAGTAATTTTATTCATTATTTTTATTAATTTTCCCAAAGTAAGTAAACAGCAGCGATTTCTATTTACAAATAGTCCATTATATTTGAGCATTTTTCCTAAGGGAAGAAGGCAGGAACCCTATGTTATAAATGAATTGGGAAAAGTGTCTAAATGTATACATTGTACCTGTATATGGTATATTTTTTTTCTAATTCTAAAATGCAGTTTCTGCTAGTGTTCAGAGCTTCCTTAAAACTGATAATTATATACGAGTTATTAAAGATAATCTGTATGATATTAAACATGTACCCATTTTATTATTTTTCTGTTAAAGAAATAGTTAAAAAGTGCGTATTTGAATTAATCAATCCATCGACAATAAATTGAAAGAGTTATACTTAAATCTCTTTGTTCTTTTTTTTTAGTCCACAGAGAAAGCACTCAAAGCACTGTTGTATCAAATTGATGCTGATAAGGTAGATCGCACTCACAGTTTAATTGCGCTGTCGTATGGCATGGATGATACCGAGGTATCTGGACTTGCCTGTAAATTAGAGGGAATAACCGGGAATTATTTCCAAATGCGGTATCCAGATGCCGTTCCAGGAGGACACGGAATGGCCACTCCGTCTGACATTTACACCCAAAACCAGGCTGAACAAGCTGTTGAAGTCGCAGGAAAAATTCTGGAACTTGTGAGAAGAAAGATTCCAAATGTTTAATGAGATTTGTGTGTAAGCATGCAAAAATGTAGTGCTTTTCTTTAAACATATGGAAGGATCCCTTTTTATTAGTTTTACATGTAGAATGTGATGTATATTATCTAGGAAAAAAATAAGATATTTAAGTGAAATTGTACATGTATATAAATGTTTTCCTGTTTAATCTTTTATATGATATTGGACAAAAAATCAATGTAAATCCAAATATGTGTATGGAATGAATCTGTGTTGAAAGTTATTATATTTTTGTTTTATTCAGGATGTGTATTAAGTTTTGTACATGAAATTATTTGATTGTTTGTACAGATTAAATAATTTTGATGTTTTAGTCTATAGTTTGAACTTTTTTTTTTTTATTAAAATCCAAGTATTTACATGTAGGAAATATGCGTGAATATATGAACATGTTACCCAAAATGTGCATTGTAAAAAAAAATACTAGTATTAGTAAACTAGATGCAATTCAGTATATGATATTTTGTATTTGCTTTTCTTTGAAAGAAATACAAATGCTCATTATGCTTTATAGATTTTGTATGTTTGAAATAACATTGATTTGTTTATATTTTTTTCTTCGAAGTTTTGTACATATGTTTTTTTCAAGATTCATTATTTTGACATCGGGCAAAAGTCATTCTATGCCATTTAAAGGATAGATAAAATACAAAAAATTATAGTCTTGAAAACAACAGAAGTGTGTACTAGAATATGTTTAATTTAATTGATTGATGATAATCATTATTTGGTATAATAAGAAAAGTTTGCATTTGCGGAGATGTAAATTTTCCTCGTTTATCTATGGATATTTTATGTATATTTTGTAATAAATAAAACTTTATAAATTATACATGTATAAATCTTTTCCGTTTTCCTTTGCTACATACGTGAAAAATGACTTGTGCGTACTGATCAATATCATCTACGTAAGAATCTTATCATCAGAGATGATTTAAATATTACAAAGACTTTTGACTTTAAAACATAGCTAAGTTCAAAGAAGACCTAAAACACAAGTGGTAAATTGCAAAAACTTTTTAAGAAATGCCAATCAAAGTGCCGTTTAAGAAAAAAAACCTTTTGTTTCTCCGAAAGAAAGACCCCTCTTTGTATGTAAACAACATCCAACTCCAAGTTTCTTTGTTGGTACATGTAAGCATCCATCTTGCTAATTCATAATAACCTTGTTTGAGAAACGTGTACCCGATAAGTCAATTTAAAATATGAACATAGAGAATTTAAAACAGAACATGAATTGTATGTTTAACCATATTTAGATTTGTTTATCAACAAAAAAATAACTAGTATAAATTAACAACACTGATTATTTCGCTTATAGTCAATTGTCTAAACATTTTTGTGTAGAAATAACACAGACACCTTTGTTTCCCCCGGTTTCTCTGAAAGTGTGAGATTTTAATTTCCGTCAGTCTATATGTCCGTCTGTATTTCTGTCTGTTACAATATCGTTTCTGTGCGATATTTCGAGATTCTAAGCTATTGCATTGAAATTTTAAATAAATCCCTATAGTGTAAAGAAGATCCCTATTGATTTTAGTTCAAAATGTCAAAGGTGAAAGTCTTACATTAAAAGGTCCTGTCTGTTTTTACACTTTAGTTTCTTCGAGAAGCCTTTTGAGCTTTTGTGAAATTTTATACTGCAACTCTCTAAGGCGTAAGAAAGACCCCTATCGATTTGGAGGTACAATTTCATCTACAGAGACTGATAGTACATTTTTGTATACATTTTATTTTTATAGACTTGAAGAATATAATTCATTTCCATACAATCAATAGCATCTAGAAATTTTATCACCTAATTCATATACCGGTATTCGATTCATATAGTTACGCAAAACTTCGAGAGATAGAGATTACAAGATAAAAAACTAAACAAAACGCATTGATTAAGGCTGAATTTTCGACCTTTGGATCAAGCTCTATTAAAAGAAGGTTATTTTTTTCATACGTGTTAGATCGTGTACGTGTTAGATCATATAACGATCAAGTAAAAATCTAGTGATTAGTCGAAGGTTCAATTTATTCGTTTTTACGACTCTTCTTACTGTCTCGCTAATCCTTTAATTAATACGAACTGCATGTATTTCTCACAGTACTGACAGACAATATTATGCAATAAAAAGTTTGTTAACCAATGCCCCGCTCTGATGACACAGAAGGCTCTCATCTGTATTTACTAGTAATAACAAATATAGTTTAAGGAATCAACTGTTATGCTTGTATCAAAATATTTAACAAAATTGTGAGTTTTTGAGCATGTTAATTAAATAATAGTGAAAACATTTAAAATCTAAATTTTGACTTATAAGTCTATTCTCAGTTAATGGTCTTGGAGCCTGAGTGTGGGTATTAAAACTCAAGCAGACAAACTGTAGCTTTGATAATATGACAGAACACCTTTTTCAATGAAAAGCCGGGAATTATCGGTTTCTTAGACACCAAATTTAGATCTGTGAAATATGGAAAATTGGGATCATCTGCACGTTGCAAATATATTATTGTTTTAGAAAGACCTATGCAAAGAAATATTGATTTCGCGCCTATTCAATATTAAAGGCTCTCTAAATGATAAGAGAAAATGACATAATTTATATTGACAAAAAACTTACTTCGTTTTTCTAAACTTCTAAGGAATTTAAATAAAATATAGATAAAATTAAAATCTTCTCTACCAAACATGGATACAAGTAGTCATTTACTGACGGGCTTACGGAGACCTAACGTGATTTGTAAGGAAATGTCACATGATTGTGCTGTTATAACCAAGCAGTCTGTGTACACGAGTTTCAGTTGTGGGGACAAACCCTAACAGTAAAAAAGAAACCCAACAAAGGTAAATATATCCTTTTTATCCAAAATGTTATTTCTTTAAAATTGTATTTCTTATTTTTGAATCATAATACATCGATATTAGTTTCTTGTAATAAAAATCAACGGACTTGAATTATTGCTGTGCGGTCCAGTCTCATTAACATCAGGTAAGCAACATATCATTATTTAAAAAGGAGCAACGAGGTCTGGTCCCAGGATCTTGAAGCAGTACTTAAGCTTAAAAATCAAATCTGCAATACCCTGTAAGATATATGTTTTTTATTGAATTTATCTCTAATTATAAAATTTTGCAGATAACAACACTTTTGTAAAACAATTTTGTTAAACTGTTTTGTTTTGGCTTGTTTAATTCCTACAACATTTTAAATAATACAACAGAAAAAAACTTGACTTAAGCTTTAGATGTTATATGATACCGGGACCTAATTTTAATCAGATTGTTAACATAAGTCTTTATTAATCTGAATTGTAATTCAGAATTCTAATTGAACCTGCACCAGTGTGGGATGCTGCTATAGAGATATCAGAAAGGCATAGCGTGTTAAATGTGAGCTGTCCTGTTTATCACCTAAGATTTAAATTTTCTTTCTAAAAAAATCAAAGTACATATGCACGTGATCACATGAGAATTGATTGTAACAAAGATAATTATATGATAAAAATACAGGATACCAATTCTTTTCTATCCGTTCTTAATTTTTGACAAATTCTTCCCTTATCTTTACACCTACCTTTCAATAATTTGAAAAAAGGTTATGTAATTTATCGGCTATTGAGGATGTATTCTATGGTTTGATACCATTTTACATAATATTTAAGGAAATATTATTTCATTATAATGCATTTATATAATGTGCAGTCAGAGTACACGAGATTTATTTGCGCACAACCGCAACAACAAGGAAGAAAGCAAAAAAACTAAAACTTGTAACCAGCCAGATCGAAATTTTTCAGTATCTGTCGTTCGTCTACCTGCCGTGTGTTGTTTGTTGTGCTGTCTGCAAGTTTTTCATAATTTTCAACTTTTCATAAGCACTGGCACATTTTCAACTCTCAAAGCATCCTTCAAAACTTGGTAAAGATGATTCAGATTAATACATGTGAAGTATCACATCCATTTTCAAGGCGGAAATAAAAAAGAAATTCTGAAAAATTGGTCGCATCATTTTTAAAATATGTGAATTTAAATAACGATTTAAAACTTTACATTTAACAAGTAAATTCTTCAGAAAATATAGTTTATTGATATACTTTGTATAGTTATGGATCTAAGTTTTGTGTTAGATTTTGGTGTGTACGCTACATAGACTTGCTATACATGTATTTCATGAATTCAATATGCTTATTAGGAGGCCTGTGTGATTTACTCACTGATAATATACGTTAATTTAAAAACGTTCCTTATATTTACATTTTACATCTTAAAAATGCATACGCAAATCATGCTATGTACATTTTCAACCTTTCACTTTCAAAGTGGTAAATTCACGCTTCCAAACTCTTAGTTACATAATTACCACATATATATACACTAACCATCTAACCATATGGTAAGTCACCACTTACACAGTTCTAAACTTCTTATAATACATATTCTTACCTGCCATGGGAAATAAATCATCTTTGATAATATACTTCTCATGGGATATTTAAAGTCCCTATAGGAAAATTGAAAATCCAGAGAGATATTTCAGAGTTTCTGCAGAATACAAGACAGAATTTAATTTCCTAGGGGAATTCATTTTCTAATAAGAGGAACAAATCCTACTGGAAAACGTCCTACAGGAAAAATTCTCAAAAGGAATATTTTCTTTTAAGTAAACGATTCTCAAAGGATATAAATCCCTTAGGAATGGAAAGATTATTTTTTGAAGATAATCATTTTTGTCATTTATTTCTCAGTTTGGAAGTATTGATTATAGAAAAAAATTCTTGTACGTTTATTTGATTATATATATCGCAGTATATATATATCTCAGTTGATTCGATACGGAAGAGCATGCTCTACGTATGAACAATTTCTAAAACGAGGTATATTATTGACAAGCAATTTGATGAAACAACAATATCAGCAGTCTCGTTTAAAGTCATCATTTCGTATGTTCTAGTGTCGATACCATGACCTTGTAAGCAAATACAATTTATCATTGAGTCAAATGCTGACTGACGTTTTTCATACCAATTGTTATCCATTACCGGGTATTTATACACTGAATTGACGACGGATTTTTTCCGTTATTTCCTGATCATGACAAGGAGCACACGGCGGGGGATGCTCACTCCTCCATGGCACCTGATCCCACCTCTGATGTTTCGGGAGTCCGTGTTTACTCTGCTCTTATTTTGTATTGTTTTATGGACTTTGAGATTGAATACTGTTCGTTATCTCCATATCCTTCTTGATTCCCATATGACTTTTCTGTGTGCCATCTTACATGCAGACCAATTTTAACAATGATATAGTTGAATATTTGTTTGTAGATGTCTGTGTTAAAGTAGAGTTTTGATTTTATATAACTTGAAATAATCATCCACATCTCTTGTGAGACCTTAGTATAATCATAATAATTAATCGATATTTATCATGTACTCAAGTTTGAAACGGTTATATCAAGGGCTTGAGTGTTATGGCACTGTGCAGAACTTGATCTTTGAGACATAGCAGAGAGGTTGAGATTAAAAAAAGATTAGCATATCTCCTTAGTTGATATATCGTTTAATTGTGACCAGTTCTTATTCCATTTTTGTGTTCTTTCTTGTCCATCGACTGATCTTACAATTCTCATCAGCCAATGTCATTTTCATGAATTATTATGAATTTGTTTTTTTTTAATGAAAATTGAAAAAAGTAAACGTAACGAACAATAATCGATCTAAAAAACGTTTATATTTTTTCTCCATTGAAAACTCCAATTTTTTTTAACACCACATTCCCTACCCATATCAATTGTATCTTTATATTTAAGATAAAGTATAAAGATGTATGGTTTTATCGGAAAAAATATAAACTTTACTTTCGTTCCTCTCCAGTTACAGGCAATTTTCTGTATTCTAATAGCATACTAACTGTCGTTTTCTCAATATGCGGTTTTGCATTCACAGTTTGCATGTGCTGCAATTAAAGTCTTTTCACAGGTGCCTACAAATTTTAACAAACACAAAAACCTAATGAATTATTATTGTTTTAATTTCTATCTTTATCTATGATATTTTTTAATAGGCAAGTGTTAACAATATAATTGAATTTGACAAAAAAAGATATAAAATTTAAATACATCTCATTATATCTAACATTTCTGTTTTCAAAAATGAATGCATCCATTGCATTTGATACGAAGAGCAATCTCCACTGCAGAGTTGCCGTTCTTTCCTCTCAGACACTTGCACAAATGGCCTGACGAATGAAGCGTAACAATTTTCTTTAAAAAGTCTTGAAAATGGTGCCATGCTAGAAAGTGTTTGTACAGCTGACTGACACATGTCTGCAATGCATTGTTTCTTTTACTGAAATAGCATAGGATTGTCATTTTGTCTTCATTGATCTCGGGACATCAGTTATGGGAAAAAAAATCATCTTTGATAATATAATTCCCTTGGGATATTTAAAGTCCCTACAGGAAAATTGAAAATCCAGAGAGATATTTCAGAATTCCTGCAGTATATCAAGACAGAATTTAATTTCCTATGTGAATTCAATTTCTTATAAGAGAGACAAATCCTACAGGAAAACGTCCTACAGGAAAAAATTCTCTTTTAAGTAAACGATTTTCATAGGATAAAAATCCATTAGGAATGGAAAAATTATTATTTGAAGATTATCATTTTTTGTCATTTATTTCTCAGTCTGGAAGTATTGATTTAAAAAAGAATTCTTGTGAGTTTATTTGGTTCACATATGACTTTTCTCTGTGTTATTTTACTTGCAGACCCATTTTAATAATGATAAATGAATATTTGTTTGTAGATGTCTGTGTTAAAGTAGAGTTTTTGTTTTATATACCTTGAAAAAATCATCCACATTTCTTGTAAAACCTTAGTATTATCAATATAATAGTTAATCGATATTTATAATGTACTCAAGTTTGAAACGGTTACATCAAGGGCTCGAGTGATATGGTAAGAACTTGATCTTTGAAACATAGCAGAGAGGTTGAGATTAGAAATAGATTAGCATATCTCCATAGTTGATGTATCGTTTGAGACCAGTTCTTTCGTCAGCCAATGTCCTTTTTATGAATGTGTTATAAATTTGTTTTTTTGAAAAAAGTAAACATAATGAACAATAATCGATAAATTTTTATATTTTTTTCCTTGGAAAACTCAAATTTTGTTGAACAACACATCCACTGCCCATCTCAATTGTATCTTTATATTTAAGATTAAAGTCTAAAGTAAAATGTATTATTTTATCGAAAAAATATATACTAGTAAACTTTACTTTAGTTCCTCTCCAGTTACAGGCAGTTTTCTGTATTCTAATAACATACTACCTGTCGTTTTCTCAATATGCAGATTTGTATTTTAAATTAATTTGCATGTGCTGCAATTAAAGCCTTTTCACAGGTGCCTACGAATTTTAACAAACACAAAAACCTGATGAATTATCATTGTTTTAATTTCTATCTTTATCTCTGACATTTTTTAATAGGCAAGTGTTAACAATATAATTGAATTTGACAAAAAAAGATATAAAATTTAAATACATCTCATTATATCTAACATTTCTGTTTTCAAAAATGAATGCATCCATTGCATTTGATACGAAGAGCAATCTCCACTGCAGAGTTGCCATTCTTTCCTCTCAGACACTTGCACAAATGGCTTGACGAATGAAGCGTAACAATTTTCTTAAAAAAGTCTTGAAAATGGTGCCATGCTAGAAAGTGTTTGTACAGCTGACTGACACATGTCTGCAATGCATTGTTTCTTTTACTGAAATAGCATAGGATTGTCATTTTGTCTTCATTGATCTCGGGACATCAGTTGTAAGTACAAGTTATGCGTCTTTCGCTTGATGATGCCTTGTTTAAAGTTTTTTTTTGGATTTACATCTACAGAACCCCTTTATTGCCTTAAAGGTGGAAAGAAATATGCCATGACTAATTACTTTATACGTATTTATTTAAAATAATGTACATAATGAAAGTTAATTTTTTTTACAAAGAGTGATATGAGGTTTGTTATAATTATATAACATAGGGTTATGTAATGTGTGTATTTTGTGTGCTTCAGAAAACGATACGATCAATAGCATTAGGAGATGGTTCTATTGCGGCGAAGCCAGTGTCTAATCAAGCTGTATAAATGACAACTGTAGTCTCGTAGTTTGTGCTATAACTAGTATACTTTAATAAACATACATGTATATGATAATGCAAATCTTTAATATAATTTTTATGACAAATGTTTTATAATTATATTTGGAAACCAAGAAAGGTGGAGGTAGGATTTTAGAATTTTTTTTTTCAATTCACGCAGATAAATTGTGCTTCTCTGATCGTCCGGCGTCTTTTGGTCTGTCTGTTTTTCTGATAACTATTCACATTTTCAAGTTTTTCAAGCTTCCTCTATAGGGGATCTAAGTAAGAAAAGGCAAAAATAGGTCGAGGACAAAAAACTATGAAATACCTTGAAAAGTATCTTTTAAAATCTTCCTCTTAAGAACCACTATTTATTCTTATGTTTAAGATAAAAGCATATACAGGGTGTTTCACAATATAGTATATGTCACACAGCTAAAGACAGATAGATAAATAACAACAAAAGCTACAGATATTCAACATTATCATTTTGAGTCAGAAGTATCCCAACATTCTCCATTTCAGTTACTATGGCAACCAATATTAATAAAATGTTACTCTTCAAGCGTTTTCCCGACATTGACTCAAATAGGAGTCTCCATCAGGCTCAGATATTCTGACCACTGTTTTGTAAGTTTCACAGGATAGTTGAGACATTTCTTGCTTTATATCTGGCTTTTTATAACCCACAAAGTACATATCTATTTTAATCTAATGTTGCATTTAAATAGTTCTTTCGCTCTTCCTTTCAATCAATCTTGCAAACTTTAACCGGCTCTAAACATCAATTGGTTTTAAATGCTGAAGTCTTATATGCAGACACGCTCAATTCAAATTTAAGATTTCTAGATACACTTGACACACTTACCAGTATTGTTACAATCCATGTCCCTAAACTCAGATCTGACTTTCGTGAGGTTTTCTCCATGATTGATTCACTTTGATAATGTTCTCATCTCTTCTTGATTTTGGGGGGATTGTGGTGGGGTAGGGGAGTTATGATTTAACTGCCTTTCATCTTTGCAATATAATTTAGTTCAAACTTTCTAATTATTCTTAATATATGAAAACTAGAAGGCAATTTCTGGTCTGGATATTTTTCATCATCACACGCTGTACAATATTTAAGATGTTGCTCTTGTAATACAAGTTTACAATATATTTTTGCTGCAAGTTGTACGCATTTTTAAGAACAGCTGAAATTATGACATCTCTGATAATATAATAAGTTACTTCATGGTGTATTATAATTTTCCCGATAATTTGCATTATCATAACTTTAGATCGATATGCTTACTATAGTGTTTTGGTTTTTTTGGGATATCATGCTCGGTATTCAGATTATGCCCATTTAGATGTGTGACATATATTAAGAAACACCCTGTAGATGCATAGTTTCATCGAAAAAATATGTAGACTTTACACGAGTGTTTTCCTGTTACAAGCACCTGTCTATATTCAAATGACGAATCTACATATTTTTACTCTCTTACATTTATGTATAAACAATTTACATGTGCTGTCTGTTCACAGGGTGTCTCAGATTTTCAAAAACAAAAAGCGCGTTCACTTATGATTGTTTTATTTTCTTTTATTTTTATATATGCCGATATGACTTCTTGTTTTAGGAGTTAAGTGTAAACAATATAATTGACTACATCTTATGCCTTAAAAAAAAATGAATGCAGTAAGTTTGACATAAACAGACATCTCCCATGCAAAATTTCCGTTCTTAAACCTTTCAGACGCATGCCCAATTATAATTGACGATTGAAGCGTAGCAATTGCTAAGACATTCTTGGAAATCTTGCAATGCATCACAACAGCCATTTTAGATTGTGCTTGAACAGCGTATTTTTTTTCTTTTATTGAATTAGCGAAGGATTGTCATTTTGCAGGCATTTTTGATCTCGGGATTATAATCGATCAATGTAAGTGCAAGTTATGCGTTTTTTGCTTGATGATGCTTTGTTTAGAGTTTGTAATTTTTTTTCGTTCTTCATTTACAGTATAAAGGTGAACAGAAATATACGAAATCTAGTAAATTTATACATAATGTTTTGAAGATGCACATGAAGAAAATTAACTTTTTAAGAGAATGAGGCTTGTTTTCAGATTACATAGAGTTATGTAATACATGTATTTGTATTTTGTGTACATCCAGAAAACTACAGTTAATATGTTTAGCAGCATTAGCTGATGGATCTGCTGTAGTTGGAGTGACTAAACGAGATTTTTGATTTATAGTTATATTCTTGTAGATAATATAATTATTGAACCAATTGCATTGGATTTAGAGTTTTCTTGGCATAATTTATAATATATGCCTTTAATTTAATTTCGTGAGTGTGCGTGAAGAAGCACGCCCTCTGGATGGAGAAAGTTGTGCAAATCCTTTTCCCAGAATTCCGATTAACGCAATCGCACTTGCAGTTTCATCCTAACGTTACTAGTCAGCCCAGGGGCTGACTAAAGAGATTAAAAGTTAACTCATCAAGAGTTAAATCACTAGATAAAATTGAATTTTTATCCAACAAGACACAACAAGGATTTTTATTGATCGATTGATCAAGAAGTTGGGCAGACAACTATGGGCATTGTTTTTACGAAGTTACGGAGAAATTGCACCTGGAAATTTGATCGATTTATGATAATTATGCGAGGAATATGTTCACTAAATCCCCCAATGCCTAAATATATGCGATTTTGTTTTATTTTAATAAAAATTGCAGTTTCCCATTTGGTTAGTAAAATTCGTCACGATATGGTAGATTGTCTACCAAACGGGGGGTAAAGGACCATTTGGTAGGTTGTGCCCAACCTCATTAAGAGAAGATTCAATTTATTAGTTTTACTGACTCTTCTTACTGTCTCGCTAATCCTTTACTTTATACGAACTGCATGTATTACTCACAGTCCTGGCTGACAATAGCATGCAATAAAAAGATTGTGAACCAACTTGAATGCTTACCAGTTATATCCCACTCTAATGAAATAAATAAGGCTCCCACCTGTATTACGTAGTAGTCAAAAATAGGTAAGGGAATCGATGTCGCAAAAAAATGGGTCCTAACTTATTGGTTATCTATATAATACGTGTGCTAAAATTTCAAGCATTTGCATTTGTTACGGACAGACAGACAGACAAGCAGACAGAGAGACAGAAACGCAAACACAAGGGTGGTACAGTTTATTGCACTACTTTTCTCTCATTCTGAGAGTTGGTATAAAAACTCGAAAAAACAAATTGTAGCTTTGATAAATAGACAGAATGCCTTTTTCAATTAAAAGCCAGAGATTACCTGTGTCTTAGACACCAAACTTAGATCTGTGAAATATGGAGAATTGGTGTCATCTGCACGTCGCAAATATATCATTGTTTTAGAAAGACCTACGCAAAGAAATATTGATTTCGCACCTATTCAATAGTGAGGGCTATTAAACATATATTGACAAAAAACCTACTTCGTTATCTAAACTTCTAAGGAATTTAAATGAAATGTAAAGAAAATTTAAATCTATTCTACCAAACATGGATAGTCTTTTTCTGACGGGCTTATGGACACCTCAGGTGATTTGTAAGGTGATGTCACATGATGTGCAGTTATAACTAAGCAGTATATGTACACGAGTTTCAGTTGTGGGAACCAACCCTAACAGTTAGAAAGAAACTCAATAAAAAGGTGAATATACCCATTTTCCAAAATGATTTCTTTAAATTTGTATTTCTTATCTTTAAATTTGTATTTCTTATCTATGAAGCATAATACATTGATATTAGTTTGAATTCTTGTAATGATAATCAACGGACTTAAATTATTGCTGTGCGGTCAATCTGATTAAAATTAGGTAAGCAACAAGGTCTGGTCCCATGATCTTGAAATAGAACTTAAACTTAAAAATCAAATCTCAAATACCATGTAAGATATTTATTATTTATTGAATTTATCTCTAATTATATAATTTTGCAGATAACACTTTTGTAAAACAGATTTTGTTAAACTGTTTTTAACTGTTGTATTTTGGCCTGTTTAACTTCTAAAACATTTTAATACAACAGAAAAAAACTTGAATTAAGCTTTATTTACCGGGGCCTGATTTTAATCAGATAAAATTGTTAACATGTCTTTATTCTGAATTGTGATTCTTAATTCTAATTGAACTTGCACCAATGTGTGATGCTGCTATTGTGATGTTATAAGGCATAGTGTGTCAATTGTGGGCTTTCTTATTTAACAGCTTAGGTTTAATTTTTCTTTTAAAAAAAATAAAATCGAAACAGTTATGCATGTGATCACATTAAGATTAATTGTAGCACAGATATATTATAAAAAGAGATATGTCATGACATCAATTGTTCTTTTCTATCCGTTCTTTATTTTTGGACAAATTCTTCCCTTTTCTTTACATCTACCTTACAATAATTTGAAAAAAAGGTTATGTAATCTATTGGCTATTGAGGATGTATTCTATGGTTACAAAACCTTTCTACATAATATTTAAGGAAATGTTATTGCAATATAATACATTTATAGAATGTGCAGTCAGTGTGCACGATATTTATTCATGCACGACAACTGCAACAATAAGGAAGAAAGCAAACAAACTAAAATTTGTAACCAGCTCAACTGACCTTATTTCAGATCGAAGGATTTCAGTTTATCGTTCGTCTGCCTGTCTTGTGTTGTATGTCGTGCTGTCTGTAAGTTTTTCACATTTTTTAACTTTTCATAAGCACTGACACATTTCAGTTTATCGTTCGTCTACCTGTCTTGTGTTGTATGTCGTGCTGTCTGTAAGTTTTTCACATTTTTTAACTTTTCATAAGCACTGACATATTTTCAACTCTCAAAGCATCCTTTAAATTTAATAAAGATGATTCAGATTAATTCATGTGATATAATATTACATCCATTTTAAAGGCGGAAATAAAAAAGAAATTCTGAAAAATTGGTCGCATCATTTTTAAACTATTTGAATTAAAATTACGATTTAAAACTTCACATTTAAGGTCAGACGACACGTTCCTCAAAAATATGTTTTGTATATCTTGGCATTACATGAAAAAATATTCATATATCATTCTTTTTTTTAATCTACATTGTTTTCAAAATGTTTTTAAATATAAGTACACCAAAAATTGTAATAAAGGCCATTCAGAAGATTACCCATAAGTACACCAAAAATTGTAATAAAGGCCATTCAGAAGATTACCCATAAGGATTATATAAGAAACATGACCCTGTGGTATCTTGTTCCAAGTGTCTGGTAAGGTATCGTAATTTTTTGTGAGGAAACTTGTCAATGTACCAATACTTCAATGACAAATTCATAGGAAAAATTATATATTTTAGAGGAGCGTGTCGTCTGACCTTAACAAGTAAATTCTTCAGAAGATATAGTTTATTGATATCATATGTATATTTATGGATCTAAAGTTTTGTGTGAGATTTTTGTGTGAAAGCTACACAGACTTGGTATACATGTATTTCATGAAGTTCAATATGCTTATTATGAGGCCTGTGTGATTTACCCACCAATAATGTACATTAATTTAAAAACGTTCCTTATATTTACATTTTACATCTTAAAAATGCATACGCAAATCATGCTTTGTACATTTTCAACCTTTCACTTTCAAAGTGGTAAATTCACGCTTCCAAACTCTTAATTTACATAAATACCACATATATATATACACTCATCATGTGGTAAGTCACCACTCACACAGGTCTAAACCTCTTATAATACATGTAAATCTTACCTGCCATGGGAAATAAATCATCTTTGATAATATAATTCCCATGGGATATCTAAAGTCCCTGTAAGAAAATTGAAAATCCTGAGAGATATTTCAGAGATCCTGCAGAATACCAAGACAGAAATTAATTTCCTAGGGGAATTCACTTTCTTATAAGAGAGACAAATCCTACAGGAAAACGTCCTACAGGAAAAAAATTCTCAAAAAGAAAACATTCTCTTTTAAGTAAACGATTTTCATAGGATAAAAATCCCTTAAGAATGGAAAAAATTATTATTTGAAGATTATCATTATTTGTCATTTATTTCTCAGTCTAGAAGTATTGATTTAAAAAGAATTCTTGTGAGTTATTTGATTCCTATATGACTTTTCTGTGTGCCATCTTACATGCAGACCAATTTTAATATTGATAGTTGAATATTTGTCTGTGTTAAAGTAGAGTTTTGATTTGATATACCTTGAAATAATCATCCATATCTCTTGTGAGACCTTAGTATAATCATTATAGTAATCGATGTTTATCATGTACTCAAGTTTGAAACGGTTATATCAAGGGCTCGAGTGTTATGGCACTGTGCAGAACTTGATCTTTGAGACATAGCAGAGAGGTTGAGATTTAAAAAAGATAAGCATATCTCCATAGTTAATATATCCTTTAATAGTGACTAGTTCTTGTTCCATTTTTGTGTTCTTTCTTGTCCATTAACTGATCTTATAATTCTCGTCAGCCAATGCAATTTTATGAATTATCATAAATTTGGTTTTTTTAAAAATAAAAAATCAAAAAATAGTGAAAATAACGAACAATAATCGATCTAAAAAAACTTTTATAATTTTTCCGTTAAAAACTCCAATTGTGTTGAACACCACATTCCTTAACCAACTCAATTGTATCTTCAAAATGAAAGTATAAAGATTCATGGTTTTATCAGAAAAAATATTATTGTTTTAATTTCTATCTTTTTCTATGATATTTTTTTAATAGGCAAGTGTTAACAATATAATTGAATTTGACAAAGAAAGATATATAAAATTTAAATACATCTCATTATATCTAACCTTTCTGTTTTCAAAAATGAATGCATCCATTGCATTTGATACGAAGAGCAATCTCCACTGCAGAGTTGCCGTTCTTTCCTCTCAGACACTTGCACAAATGGCCTGACAAATGAAGCGTAACAATTTCCTTAAAAAAAGTCTTGACAAGAATAGACATGGGTTACCCAATATCCAAAGATATTCGACTTTTAGATTTAATATGTTTAACAGTGTTTAATGACGTTTAAAAAAATAAAACTGCACTGTCTAGTTATAGAACTTGTGTAAATTTCGTGAGTCCGTAGCATAACGGTCATCCAGTCTCCTAACCATGCTAACAAACAGTACACATACCTATGTCCACAAGACCAGTTAGCCTTGGACTATACACACGTGCGATAGAGTCGCAAACGGACTCCCGCAAACAGAGAAGTTATGATGGCAGACAGAACTTTTTTTCATAATTAGATCACATGAATCAATACAAATTCTGATTAATAAAAATTGAACGATTGTCAGTTTAGAAATCCCCGGCCAGTTCGGGTTTTGTTACACATTTTATAGGTACTCTCCCTATGTGTATTTGTCTACAGAGGTGCAGGAATCTACTCGGGGATTGAAAATTCCGTCATTTAATATATTACACACACAGGATGATTTTTTCTTCTCTCAGAGGAAACTATATGATAATTAACGAACAATTAACATGATTTTACTACAGTTGTTGATACAGTATAATCAATTCATTAGTGAAAAAATATCAACCGAAGAATGACCTAGATATTTTCTGTTATCAAAAATGTTTTAAAAAAGCTGAGGAGGGAGCGAGCGTAGGAATATTAAAAAATTTTTTATTTGCATTTAGGGGGGGGGGGG
>PRKT01000035.1:581386-629269 GCA_003671525.1 Saccostrea glomerata | reverse complement strand
GGGGGGGGAGTGATCTTTGGAGGAAAAATTAGCATTAATTTTGGTTTCTTTTACGTATGACATACACAACATTATTCTTATCATGAACAATTATGTTGTATCTACTTATTAATGATGGAACTATTTTTGTCGGAACAATTAGTGTGAGTCGCCGCTGACTACAGTAATATATATTGAACTAATAGTATGCACTGAACGAATATATTAAAAATGGTGCCATGCTAGAAAGTGCTTGTACAGCTGACTGACACATTTCTGCAACGCATTGTTTCTTTTACTGAAATAACATAATAGGGTTGTCATTTTGTCTTCATTGATCTCGGGACATCAGTTCTAAGTACAAATTATGCATCTTTCGCTTGATGATGCTTTGTTTAAATTTTTTTTAATTTACATTTACAGAACCCCTTTATTGCCTTAAAGGTGGAAAGAAATATGTCATGACTAGTTACTTTGTACGCACTTATTTAAAATAATGTACATAATGAAAGTTAATTTTTTTACAGAGAGTGATATGAGGTTTGTTATAATTATATAACACAGGGTTATGTAATGTGTGTATTTTGTGTGCTTCAGAAAACGATATGATCAATAACATTAGGTGATGGCTCTATTGCGGCGGAGCCAGTGTCTAAATAAATCAAGCTATATAAATGACAACTGTAGTCTCATAGTTTGCATTACTAGTATACATTAATAAACATACATGCATATGATAATGCATATCTTTAATATCAATTTTATGACAAATGTTTTATAAATAGATTGGGAAACCATGAAAGGTGGCGGTAGGATTTTAGAAAAAAAAAATTTTCAATTCATGCAGATAAATTGTGCTTCTCTGATTGTCCGGGGTACGGCGTCTTTTGTTCTGTCAATTTTTCGGAGAACTATCCACATTTTCAACTTTTTCAAGCTTCAAGCTTCCTCTATAGGGGATCTAAGTAAGAAAAAGGCAAAAAATAGGACGAGGACACAAAGCTATGAAATACATTTAAAAGTATCTTTTAAAATCTTCCTCTAAAGAACCACTAATTATCCTTATATTTAAGATAAAAGCATATACAGGGTGTTTCACAATACAGTATATATGTCACACATATAAAGACAGATAGATAAATAACAACAAAAGCTACATATACTTTTCTATATCATTTTAATCAACAGATATTCAATATTATCATTTTGAGTCAGAAGTATCCAACATTCTCCATTTCAGTTACTATGGCAACCAATATTAAAATGTTACTCTTCAAGCGTTTTCCCGACATTGACCCAAATAACCTAGGAGACTCGATCAGGCTCAGATATTCTGACCACTGTTTTGTAAGTTTCACAGGATAGTTGAGACATTTCTTGTTTTATATCTGGCTTTTTAGAACCCACAAAGTACATATCTTTTTTTTTATCTAATGTTGCATTTAAATAGTTCTTTCGCTCTTCCTTTCAATCAATCTTGCAAACTTTAACCGGTTCTGAACATCAATTGGTTTTAAATGCTAAAGCCTTATATGCAGACACACTCAATTCAAATTTAAGATTTCTAAATACACTTGATACACTTACCAGTATTGTTACAATCCATGTCCCTAAACTGACTTTCGTGAGGTTTTCTTCATGATTGATTCACTTTGATAATGTTCTCATCTCTTCTTGATTTTTTGGGCATTGAGGTGGGGTAGGGGAGTTATAATTTAACTGTCTTTCATCTTTGCAATATAATTTAGTTCAAACTTTCTAATTATTCTTAATATATGAAAACTAGAAGGCAATTTCTGGTCTGGATATTTTTCATCATCACACGCTGTACAATATTTAAGATGTTGCTCTTGTAATACAAGTTTACAATATATTTTTGCTGCAAGTTGTACGCATTTTTAAGAACAGCTGAAATTATGACATCTCTGATAATATAATAAGTTACTTCATGGTGTATTATAATTTTCCCGATAATTTGCATTATCATAACTTTAGATCGATATGCTTACTATAGTGTTTTGGTTTTTTTGGGATATCATGCTCGGTATTCAGAGGGGGGGGTCGATTGGGGTGGGGTTTAGGGGAATTTGAATTAACTGTCTTTCATCTTTACAATATACTAGTACTTTAGTTTAAACTTTCTAATTATTCTTAATATATGAAAACTAGACGGCAATTTCTGGTCAGGATATTTTTCATCATCACACCTGTACAATATTTAAGATGTCGCTCTTATAATTCAAGTTTACAACATATTTATGCTGCAAGTTGTACGCCATTTTAAGAATAGCTGAAATTATGACATCACTGATAATATAATAAGTTACTTCATGGTATATTATACTTTTCGCGTTAATTTGCAAAATCATAATTTTGGATCAATACGCTTACTATAGTGTTTTGGGTTTTTGGTATCATGCTCTGTATTCAGATTATGCCCATTTAGATGTGTGACATATATTATGAAACATCCTGTAGATGCATAGTTTCATCGAAAAAATATGTAGACTTTACAGGAGTGTTTTCCTGTTACAAGCAATTTGTATATTGCAGGAAATATCCATTGTTTCCATTAAATCCATTATAAATTCCATATCATCGATTGTCAACTTAGAGATGTCATAATTAAAAGTGTAAGCTACAACAGTATTGTGTTTTCCACCATACTGCCGGGATTACCCGCTACACATATTCAAATGACGAATCTACATAGTTTCGCTCTCTTACATTTATGTATAAACAATTTATATGTGCTGTCAGTTCATAGGGTGCCTCAGATTTTCAACAACACAAAGCGCGATAAATTATAATTGTTTTATTTTCTTTTATTTTTATCTATGCCGATATGACTTTTTGTTTTAGGAGTTTAGTGTAAACAATATATGTGACTACATCTTACGCCTTAAAAAATGAATGCAGTAAGTTTGACATAAACAGAACTCTCCCATGCAAAATTTCCGTTCTTATACCCTTCAGACGCATGCCCAATTATAGAAATCTTGCAATACATTACAACAGCCATGTTAAATTGTGCTTGAACAGCGTATTTTTTTTTATTGAATTAGCGAGGGATTTTCATTTTGTAGTCACTTTTGATCTCGGGATTGCAATCGATCAGTGTAAGTGCAAGTTATACGTTTTTTGCTTGATGATGCTTTGTTAAGAGTTTGTATTTCTTTTTCGTTCTACATTTACAGTATAAAGGTGAACAGAAATATATACCACATCTAGTAAATACTTACATAATCTTTTGAAGATGTACACGAAGGAAATTAATTTTTCAAGAGAATGGGGTTCGTTTTAAGATTACGTAGAGTGATGTTATACCTGTATTTGTATTTTGTGTACATTCGGAAAACTACAATGTATATGTTTAACAGAATTAGCTGAAGGATCTGCTGTAGATAGACTGACCAAATGAGCTTTTTAAATTTTAGTTATATTATTGTAGATATTATTAAACCAATTGCATTGGATTTAGAGTTTTCTAACCATAATTTATTACACATGCCTTTGATACTTGTATATAATTTTTATTAATCATGTTTCAGGCGGAGAATTCATGAGGGTTGTGATGGGTTGAAAAGATTTTATGAATTTTTTCACCTGAAAAGCTCAAGTAAGCTTTTGTGAAAACCCGATGCCTGGCGTCCATCAGTCTGTCTGTCAGTTCGTCTAAAAAATTTTCACTTTTCAAACTTAAGCTCCCTATTGATAGTTCAAAAAGAATTTCTAAATATAAAATTTTAGATTGCACCATCAGGGAGGAAACCATAATTTCTTTTAGGTCACTTGTGCTGAAGTGAGCTTTTCTGATCACATTTGTCCAGCGTCCGTCTTTCTGTCCGTCTGACTGTCTGCAAACTTTACATTTTCTATTTCTTCTTTAGAACTACAGGGAAAATTCAACCAAACTTGCTAAAAAGCACCCTTGGGTAAAGTGGATTCAAATTTGTTCAATTGAAGGGTCACTACTACTCTCATGGGCGGGAGGGGGAGGGTAACTCATTGATTGTGGACATTTGGTGGCACATTTTAAAAAGCTTTTTCTCAAAAATCACTCTGACAGTAAAATTGAAACTTATCAGGAAACATCTCCCTGTGGTGTAGATTCAAGTTTGTTCAAATCATGACCCGTGGGAGTAGAGTGGGACCACAAGAACTATCGAAGTTCTACATAGGAATATAACAGTAGCATAAGTTTGAGGATCTGCTGTAGGTGGGGTTACTTAACGAGCTTTATAAATGTCAGTTGAAGTCTTGTGGAAAGTATTATTATCTAACCGATAGCTTTAAATTCTGAATTTGCTAAGGATAGATTATCAAGAATATAGTTTTTATAATTTCTTATGACCTATGTTTAAGATGGCACATTAATGAGGGTTGGGATTGAGAAAAAAAAAATTTAATAATTTTTTTGCTCAATTGAGTTTAAATCTGATGTTAGCTGCTTTTTGTTCACCTGGTGTCCAGCGTCCGTTTAGCTATTTAGTTGTCCCTTCGTCTGAAACTATTCATTTTTGCACTTTTTTCTCAAGAAACTTCTAAAGGAAGGCAAATATAGGAGAAAGACATAAAAACTTCTTCTCAAGAACCACTGCACGAGGAAAGCAGAATCTAATGAAGAAGGTTAATTTCAAAATTCTAAAAATTATGTCCCTGAGGGGGAGTGTGGGGACAGAACAGAGAATTAAAATTCAAAATTGAAAAATATATATTGGAGAGTCTTGAAACCATTTAAAAAAACTTCTTCTTAAGAAACACAAATAGGGACTATAAAAGGGTGAAGATAAACCGTGAAAAACATATGTACATTAACTTATTTTCTTGTTAACGTTGAAAACCTTCCCGATTTTATTGAACACCACATTCCCTATCCACCTAAATTGTATCATTTTAGGTAAAATCATCAGAAAAAATATATGTATAGACTTTACACGATTTTCCATAATTCGCATGTGCTGTCTGCTCACAGGGTGCCTTCAGATTCTTAACAAAACAAAGGAAAATTTTTTTTTTTTTCATAGTCAAGTGTCAAGGATATAATGAAAGCATCATGCATTTAGTTTGACATAGACATATACATAGACAGTTATTTCAAATTCCCTATAAATCAAACAAACAATATGGATGTTATTTTGCTTGTTTGATATGGCGCTTCTGGCCAACTTTTCATAAGCACTGACACATTTCCAACTCTCCAAGCATCCTTTAAAATTTTGTAAAGATTCAGATTCAGATTAATTCATGTGAAATATAACATCTATTCTCAAGGCGGAACTAAAAAAGAAATTCTGAAAAATTGTTCGCATCATTTTTAAACTACCCAGTATGTGAATTTAAATAACAATGTAAAACTTTACATTTTAAGAAGTAAATTCTTTAGAAAATATAGTTTATTGATATACTTTGTATAGTTATGGATTTACGTTTTGTGCGAGATTTTGGTGTGTACGCTACACAGACTTGCTATACATGTATTTCATGAAGTGCAATATGCTTATTGGGAGGCCTGTGTGATTTACCCACCGATAATATACGTTAATTTTAAAAACGTTCCTAATATTTACACTTTACATCTTAAAAATGCATACGCAAATCATGCTGGGTAATTTTTCAACCTTTCACTTTCAAAGTTGTAAATTCACGCTTCTAAACTCTTAATTTACATAAATACCACACATATATATACACTCACCATGTCGTAATTCACCTCTCACACAGTTCTAAACTTCTTATAAATACATGTAAATCTTACCTGCCATGGGAAAAAAAATCATCTTTGATAATATAATTCCCTTGGGATATTTAAAGTCCCTACAGGAAAATTGAAAATCCAGAGAGATATTTCAGAATTCCTGCAGTATATCAAGACAGAATTTAATTTCCTATGTGAATTCAATTTCTTATAAGAGAGACAAATCCTACAGGAAAACGTCCTACAGGAAAAAATTCTCTTTTAAGTAAACGATTTTCATAGGATAAAAATCCATTAGGAATGGAAAAATTATTATTTGAAGATTATCATTTTTTGTCATTTATTTCTCAGTCTGGAAGTATTGATTTAAAAAAGAATTCTTGTGAGTTTATTTGGTTCACATATGACTTTTCTCTGTGTTATTTTACTTGCAGACCCATTTTAATAATGATAAATGAATATTTGTTTGTAGATGTCTGTGTTAAAGTAGAGTTTTTGTTTTATATACCTTGAAAAAATCATCCACATTTCTTGTAAAACCTTAGTATTATCAATATAATAGTTAATCGATATTTATAATGTACTCAAGTTTGAAACGGTTACATCAAGGGCTCGAGTGATATGGTAAGAACTTGATCTTTGAAACATAGCAGAGAGGTTGAGATTAGAAATAGATTAGCATATCTCCATAGTTGATGTATCGTTTGAGACCAGTTCTTTCGTCAGCCAATGTCCTTTTTATGAATGTGTTATAAATTTGTTTTTTTGAAAAAAGTAAACATAATGAACAATAATCGATAAATTTTTATATTTTTTTCCTTGGAAAACTCAAATTTTGTTGAACAACACATCCACTGCCCATCTCAATTGTATCTTTATATTTAAGATTAAAGTCTAAAGTAAAATGTATTATTTTATCGAAAAAATATATACTAGTAAACTTTACTTTAGTTCCTCTCCAGTTACAGGCAGTTTTCTGTATTCTAATAACATACTACCTGTCGTTTTCTCAATATGCAGATTTGTATTTTAAATTAATTTGCATGTGCTGCAATTAAAGCCTTTTCACAGGTGCCTACGAATTTTAACAAACACAAAAACCTGATGAATTATCATTGTTTTAATTTCTATCTTTATCTCTGACATTTTTTAATAGGCAAGTGTTAACAATATAATTGAATTTGACAAAAAAAGATATAAAATTTAAATACATCTCATTATATCTAACATTTCTGTTTTCAAAAATGAATGCATCCATTGCATTTGATACGAAGAGCAATCTCCACTGCAGAGTTGCCGTTCTTTCCTCTCAGACACTTGCACAAATGGCCTGACGAATGAAGCGTAACAATTTTCTTTAAAAAGTCTTGAAAATGGTGCCATGCTAGAAAGTGTTTGTACAGCTGACTGACACATGTCTGCAATGCATTGTTTCTTTTACTGAAATAGCATAGGATTGTCATTTTGTCTTCATTGATCTCGGGACATCAGTTGTAAGTACAAGTTATGCGTCTTTCGCTTGATGATGCCTTGTTTAAAGTTTTTTTTTTTTGGATTTACATCTACAGAACCCCTTTATTGCCTTAAAGGTGGAAAGAAATATGCCATGACTAATTACTTTATACGTATTTATTTAAAATAATGTACATAATGAAAGTTAATTTTTTTTTGTTAACAATATACTAGTAATTGAATTTGACAAAATAAGATATAAAATTTAAATACATTATATCTAACATTTCTGTTTTCAAAAATGAATGCACCCATTGCATTTGATACGAACAGCAATCTCCACTGTAGAGTTGCCGTTCTTTCCTCTCAGACACTTGCACGAATGGTCTGACGAATGAAGCGGAACGATTTCCTTAAAGTCTTGAAAATGGTGCTCATGCATTACAAGAGCCATGCCAGAAAGTGCTTGTACAGCTGAATGATACATTTCTGCAACGCATTGTTTCTTTTACTGAAATAGCATAGGGTTGTCATTTTGTCGTCATTGATCTCGGGACATCAGTTGTAAGTACAAGTTATGCGTCTTTCGCTTGATGATGTTTTGTTTAAAGTTTCTTTTTTTTTTTGATTTACATTTACAGAACCCCTTTATTGCCCAAAAGGTGAATAGAAATATGCAAGTACATTTATACGTAATCATTTGAAATAATGCACAAGATGAAAATTATTTTTTCAGAGAGCGAGGTTTGTTATGATTTTATAACATGAAGTTATGTAATGTGTGTATTTTTTGTACTTCCGGAAAACACTACGATCAATAGCAGTAGGTGGTGGATCTACTGGAGCTAGTGTCTAATCAAGCTATATAAATGACAACTGTAGTCTCGTAGTTTTTGTAATTGCTAGTATACTTTACTAAGCATATATGAGAATACATGCATGTCTTTAATGTAATAGTAATTACAAATGTTTTAGATTAGGAAACCATGAAAGGTGGCGGTAGGATTTTAGAAAAAAAATGTTTTTTTTTCAATTCACTTAGCTAAAATGAGCTCCTCTGATCGGCAGGGGTACTTCGTCCGTTGGTCTGTCTGTTTGTTCGTCTGAGAAATATTCACATTTTCAGCTTTTTCTAAAGAACCACTGTCTGGGCCAATCTTAACCAATAAGGGAACATAGTGTTCCTGGATAAGGGGAATTGTAAATCGTCAAAATGAAGGCCAAGCCCCCTCTAAAGAAAATGTAATTAATAAAAGGCAAAAATGGGATGAGGACAAAGAATGTCTTTTCAAGAACAATTGAAGGAAGAAAGCAGAAATATGAACGTTCCTGGGAAAAATATTGATTCTATTTTTTTTTAATAATGCCCTTAAAGATGAGGGTGGCGACACAATAGAGAATCAAAATTTTACAATAAAATACATTGAAAAGTATTCTTTAAAATGTTCCTGTTAAGAACCACTCATTATACTTATAATTATTCAAGATAAAAACATTTTTTCCCCAATATATACTTAGTATAGACATTGAACATTCAATCGTAAGTTAAGCCGCCCACTTTCCACACACACGTCGCAGTATAGGTTAAGAATGGGGAAATTGGTGGAGTTTTGAAAAAAAATTTTGGTACTGAAATTCAAACCTACCCCCACTTAGCCAATGTCCGATGACCATCAGTCTGATTCTTGGTTCGTTAAAAAATGTTTAATTTATAACTTTTCAAACTCATGCTTGCATATTTACTGATAACTAAAAAAAAATCTCTAAATATAAAAGTTAAGATTACACCATCACGGAGGAAACTATAATTTTTCTTTTGTCACTTGAGCTTAAGTTGGATTTTTAGATCACATTTTGGTTTTTTTTATTCTGATAACAAATTAACTGTCGTTTTCTTAAGTATATTTGTATTTTAAAATTTGCATGTGCTGCAATTAAAGTATGTTCAAGGTGCCTACGAATTTTAACAAACAAAAAATTGCGATAAATTATTTTTGTTTTACTTTTTTATCTATGTTTTTGATATTTTGAAATAGGCAAATGTTAACAATATAATTGAATATGACAAAACAGTTTCAAAATTTAAATACACGTACCTACATGTATCTAACATTTCTCTTTTTCAAAAATGAATAAACCTATAGCGTTTGATACGCAGCAAACTCCACTGTAGAGTTGCTGTTCTTTTCTCTCAGACACATGCCCAAATTAATTTACGAAAGAAGCGTAACGATTTCTTTAAAAAGTCTTAAGGAGGAACAGGACCTTTCGCTGAAAAAATTCCTGTCAGTGAATTTTTTTCATAATTTTTATATTACTAATTTGATATGTACTTAACATTTTAAAACGGTTCTGTCATGGGATTTCTTGACTTATTTAAAAGATATCGCCCAGCAAATACCGCCCTGTGTAGAGTTTGTATGGAGTTTATATGCTTCATGTTTACGGGCCCATAATGCGAATTTTTTACGCACAAACGATAAATATGATAAATAACACTATATAATCAAACATTTCAGAATATTCATAGTGTTTAAATTATCTGAAAGCAATTGTTTTAATTTTATATAGTATTTGGGTGGGATAATTTCTGCATTTTTCAAGGCAGCTTCAACGACAAAAACCTCATTTGGAAAAAATTCTGTCAATAAATATTTTTAAATTTACGATTGAATGTCAGTCCTTCATCGTAATTATGTACTGCATAAATATCACAGGGTGAAGCTTACCTCAATATCGCACAGGACATCGTTGAATTAGACGTAAGCATGATAAAAACGCTTCACGTTCGTATATTTTCCGAGTGCGGGAAATCAATTGTGACGTCACACATAAACATTCAAAATTATCTAAATAGAGAGAATCTTTGCTACTAAACACGAAAAAAATATTAATTTAAAAATCTGCTTTAGAAATTTATCACGATACATGACCTGTTTATTATGAAATAAAACTGATCATGACGGGTGTGTGTACTTGATCTCGCTGCACTGAGAATTCAAACACTACAGTATGACGTCACTGACGTCAGACTGCAGGGTAAAGAGAAACAAATGTGTGGATTGAGCAACTTCACAATATCTAAATAATGGCAAGATCTTTTAAAATGTTATTAATAATTATTTCTAAAATTAAATGTTTAAAAAACAATTTTACAATTTACAATAAAATTACACAAGAACTGTTGATTTTAACAACGTTTAACATGTATATTCTCACCGATTATGACGTAATATGTCTTTTTAGTCATGTGACATGTGTCCTGTCTCCCCTTAAAGATGGTACTCACAAATTATGAGCCATGCTAGAAAATGCTTGTACAGATGACAGATACGTTTCTGCAAGTCATTGTTTCTTTCACTTAGCATAGGGTTATCATTTTGTCTCATTCATCTCGGGACATCAATTGTACGTACAAGTTATGCGTCTTTCGGTTGATGATGCTTTGTTTAAAGTTTCTTTTTTTTGGATTTACATTTACAGAACCCTTTTATTGCCTAAAAGGTGGATAGAAATATACCACGACTAGTTAATTTATACGCAGTAATTTAAAATAATGCACATAATGAAAGTTAATTTTTTTTAACAGAGAGTGAGGTTTGTTATAATTATATAACATATGATTATGTAATGTGTGTAGTTTGTTTACTTCAAAAAAACGATACGATCAATAGCATTAGGTGGTGGATCTATTGTGGCAGAGTCAGTGTCTAATCAAGCTATATAAATCACAACTGTAGTCTCGTAGTTTGTGTAATTACTAGTATACTTTACTAAGCATATATGAGAATGCATATCTTTTATGTAATAGTTATTACAAATGTTTTAGATTAGGAAACTATGAAAGGTGGCGGTAGGATTTTAGAATTTTTTTTTTCAATTCGCTTAGCTAAAGTGAGTTTCTCCGATCAGCAGGCGTACTTCGTCCGTTGGTCTGTCTGTTTGTTCGTCTGAGAAATATTCACATTTTCAACTTTTTCTAAAGAACCACTGTCTGGGCCAATCTTAACCAATGAGGGAACATAGTGTTCCTGGATAAAGGGAACTGTAAATCGTCAATGGAAGCGCTTGCTTGCCAATATTTATTAGACGTATACATTTACAAAAACAAATTTGACCGTTGATGTAACGAATGCTGGACTTCTCGTCTTTTGTTGAGCCATGAAAATCATAACTTCAGGTATACATGTACGTATCTAAGGTTTTAGGATTCTCGGTCTGCATGCGCTATTCTGGATACTTCACCACGAGAACTGTGTTTAATGAACCGTCTCTGTATTTTCGATGGTAAACTGAATGTTTGAAGAGAATAGCTGTCTTTGTCGAATGCAATGCCATATAAAATTTGTAGACTGGTTGTAGAATCGACTTTCCAAACAGGGATGGGCCTGTCTCCTTACATTTTTTAGCATTAGGAAGTATACGTCTGAATGTCGCAAAGCAAAGCCTTCGAATGAGTTAAAATCGTGATTAAAGTGAATACCTGTTCACCCGTTCTACAGGTATCGACCTTTAAATACTGACCAATGGCTACTGTAGCTATTATTAGCACATAATAAACAAAAGCACGTGTTCCTAGTACATATGATAAATTAATTTATGTTCTAATTCGTTTCACTCAAACGAACATAAATTATTTACAATCAAAACAAGAACACTTGTCTACATAGGAAATGGAAGCGCCAAGCCAAGCCTCCTCTAAAGGGGATGTAATTAATAAAAGGCAAAAGTAGGATGGGGACAAAGAATGTCTTTTCAAGAACAACCGAAAGAAGAAAGCAGAAATATGGACGTTTCCTAGGAGAAATATTGATTCTATTTTTTTTAATCATGCCCTTAAAGAGGAGAGTGGCATCACAATAGGGAATCAAAATTTTACAATAAAATACATTGAAAAGTATTCTTTAAATTGTTCCTGTTAAGAACCACTCATTATACTTATAATTATTCAAGATAAAAGCATAGAGAATCTTGGGTTCATCGGAAAAATATATAGCCTTTACACGAGTGTTTTCCTGTTACAAGCAGCTGTCTATATTAAAATAACTAATCTACATACTCCTGTTATGTATAAACAGTTTCCATGTACTGTCTGTTCAAAGGGAGCCTTAGATTTATAATAACACAAAACGAGATAAATTATATAATTGTTATATATATTTTTTTTATCTATGCGGACATGACTTTTTGTTTAAGAGTGTAATGTAAACACTATCATTGGATATGTTAAAAAATTAATAAGTAATAAAACTTAGTAATATTAATATATATCTTACACCTTCAAAATTGATTGCAGTACGTTTGACATGAACAGAAATCAATCTCCAATGTAGAGTTGCCGTTCTTACCCTTCAGACGCATGCCAGAATTGATTGACAATTGAAGCGAAACAATTCCTAGAATATTCTTGGAATCGTGCTCACACATTCAATACACAATCGAACCATGTTAGATTGTGCTTGAACAGAGTATTTTTTCTACTGAATCAGCGAAGGATTGTCATTTTGTAATCAATTTTGATCTCGTGACATCAATTGTAAGTACAAGTAATATGGTTTTGCTTGATGATGCGTTAGTTTGTTGAAAGTTTTGTTTTTTAGTTTTCGTTCGACATTTACAGAAGGAATCCGTATCTTCCAGAAGGTGAACAAAAATATGTCATGTCTGGTACTAATACATATTGTCTTGAAAACGCACATGAAGGAAGTTAAGTGGGGTTCTTTTATAAATAAGTAGGGCTATGTAATATTTGTATTTCCTGAAATCTTTACGTTCAACAACATAAGCCGGTGGATCTGCTGTATAGTGTAGGTGGGATGACTAAACGAGATTTTGAAATGACAGTTAAATTTTTGTAGTAAGTACATGTATAATTATTTAACAGATTTGGAATTAGAATTTATTTAGCATATTTATTGTACATGCCTTTACTATAATTTATATTAATCATGTTTGAAATGGAAAATTCATGAGGGTTGGGTAGGGTTTGATAAGATTTTTTATGTTTTTTTTAACCCCACATGTTCTGAAAGCTTAAGTGAGCTTTTGTGATCACCAGATGTCCGGTGACCATCAGTCTGATTCTTGGTTCGTTAAAAAATGTTTTCAAACTCATGCTTGCATATTTACTGACAGCTAAAAAAAATCTCTAAATAAAAGTTAAGACTACACCATCAGGGAGGAAACCAAATTTTTTCTTTGGTCAATTGAGCTTAAGTTGGCTTTTCTGATCACATTTTGTTTTTTTGTATTCTGATAACAAATTAACTGTCGTTTTCTTATGTATTTTTGTATTCTTAATTTGCGATAAACTATTATTGTTTTACTTTTTTATCTATATATTTGATATTTTCAAATAGGCAAATGTTAACAATATAATTGAATATGACAAAAAAGTTTTAAAATTTAAATACACGTACCTTTTATCTTTGATAGTTTAAATAGGCAAGTGTTAACAATATAATTGAATATGACAAAAAGTTTTAAAATTTAAATTCACGTACCTGGCTAACATTTCTCCTGTTAAAAATTAATGCACCCATAGCGTTTGATACGCAGCAATCTCCACTGTAGAGTTGCTGTTCTTTCCTTTCAGACACTTGCCCAAATTGATTTACGAAAGAAGCGTAACGATTTCTTTAAAATGTCTTGAAGATGGTACTCACACATTATGAGAGCAATGCTAGAAAGTGCTTGAATAGCTGACAGATACGTTTCTGCAACGCATGATTGTTTCTTTCACTTAGCATAGGGTTGTTATTTTGTCGTCATTGATTTCGGGACATCAGTTGTAAGTACAAATTATGCGTCTTTCGCTTGATGATGCTTTGTTTTAAGTTTCTTGTTTTCTTGTTTTTGATTTACCTTTACGGAACCCCTTCATTGCCTAAAAGGTGAATAGAAATATGCCACGTCATGTAAATTTATACGTAATAATTTGAAATAATGCATATGATGAAAGTTTTTTTTTTTCAGAGAGCGAGGTTTGTTATGATTATATAACATGAGGTGATGTATCGTGTGTATTTTGTGTACTTCAGAAAACGATACGATCAATAGCATTAGGTGGTGGATCTGTTGCGGCGGAGCCAGTGTCTAATCAAGCTGTATAAATGACAACTGTAGTCTCGTAGTTTGTGTAATTACTAGTATACTTTACTAAGCATACCTGTATATGATAATGCATATCTTTCATATAATTTTTATGACAAATGTTTTAGATTGGGAAACCATGAAAGGTGGCGGTAGGATTTTAGAAAAAAAACTTTTTTTTTTCAATTCACTCCGATAAATTGAGCTTCTCTGATCGGCCGGGGTACGGCATCTTTTGGTCTGTCTGTCTGTTTTTCTGAGAACTATTCACATTTTCAACTTTTTCTTAAGAACCACTGGCCAATTTTAAACAATGTTGGCAGAGAGCATTCCTGGAAAAAGGGAATTGTAAATCGTCAAATTGAAGGCCAAGCTTCCTCTAAAGGGGATCTAATTAAGAAAAGGCAAAAATAGGACTTGGACAAAAAACGTCTTCCCATGAACCACTGAAGGAAGAAAGCAGAAATATTGAAGCTTCCTTGGAGAAGTGTTGATTTTATTTTTTTTTAAATCATGCCCCAGAAGGGTAGGGTGGTGACACTATATAAAATCAAAATTAACAATGAAATACATTGAAAAGTATCTTTTAAAATCTTCCTCTTAAGAACCACTAATTATCATTATATTTAAGATAACAGCAAATACAGGGTGTTTCACAATACAGTATATGTCACACATCTAAATAAAGATAGATAAATAACAACAAAAGCTAAATACATATATGCATTTTATATATCATTTTAATCAAGAGATATTCAATATTATCATTTTGAGTCAGAAGTATCCAACATTCTCCATTTCTGTTACTATGGCAACCAATATTAGAATGTTACTCTTCAAGCGTTTTCCCGACATTGACCCAAATAACCTAGGAGACTCGATCTCACAGGCTCAGATATTCTGACCACTGTTTTGTAAGTTTCACAGGATAGTTGAGACTTTTCTTGTTTTATGTCTGGCTTTTTAGAACCCACAAAGTGCATATCTATTTTTATCTGAAGTTGCATTTAAATAGTTCTTTCGCTCTTCCTTTCAATCAATCTTGCAAACTTTAACCGGCTCTGAACATCAATTGGTTTTAAACGCTAAAGTCTTATATGTAGACACACTCAATTCAAATTTAAGATTTCTTAATACACTTGATACACTTACCAGTATTGTTAACATCCATATCCCTAAACTCAGATCTAACTTTCGTGAGGTTTTCTTCATGATTGATTCACTTTGATAATGTTCTCATCTCTTCTTGATTGGGGGGTGGGGTGGGGTAGGGGAGTTTGAATTAACTGTCTTTCATCTTAACAATATACTAGTAATTTAGTTCAAACCTTCTAATTATTCTTAATATATGAAAACTAGACGGCAATTTCTGGTCTGGATATTTTTCATCATCACACGCTGTACAATATTTAAGATGTCGCTCTTATGATTCAAGTTTACGACATAGTTTTGCTGCAAGTTGTACGCCATTTTAAGAATAGCTGAAATTATGACATCACTGAAAATATATTAAGTTACTTCATGGTATATTATAATTTTCGCGTTAATTTTCAATATCATAAGTTTGGATCAATACGCTTACTATAGTGTTTTGGTTTTTTTTTTGGTATCATGCTCGGTATTCGGATTATGCCCATTTAGATGTGTGACATATATTATGAAACACCCTGTAGATGCATAATTTCATCGAAAAAATATGTAGACTTTACAGGAGTCTTTTCCTGTTACAAGCAGCTGTCTATATACAAATGACGAATGTACATATTTTTACTCTCTTACATTTATGTATCAAGAATTTACATGTGCTGTCTGTTCATAGGGTGCCTAAGATTTACAACAACACAAAGCGCGAAAAATTATAATTGTTTTATTTTCTTTTATTTTTATCTATGCCGATATGACTTTTTGTTTTAGGAGTATAGTGTAAACAATATAATTGACTACATCTTACGCCTTAAAAATGAATGCAGTTAGTTTGACATAAACAGATATCTCCGATGCAAAATTTCCGTTCTTACCCTTCAGTCGCATGCCCAAATATAATTGACGATTGAAGCGTAGCAATTGCTAAGACATTCTTGGAAATATTGCCATGCATTACAACAGCCATTTTAGATTGGGCTTGAACAGCGTGTTTTTTTTTCTTTCATTGATTTAGCGAAGGATTGTCATTTTGTAGGCATTTTTGATTTCGGGATTATAATCGATTAGTGTAAGTGCAAGTTATGCGTTTATTGCTTGATGATGCTTTGTTAAGAGTTTGTATTTCTTTTTCGTTCAACATTTACAGTATAAAGGTGAACAGAAATATACCAAATCTAGTAAATTTATACATAATGTTTTGAAGATGCACATGAAGGAAATTAACTTTTAAAGAGAATGAGGCTTGTTTTAAGATTACGTAGAGTTATGTAATACATGTATTTGTATTTTGTGTACATCTGGAAAACTACAGTGTATATGTTTAGCAGCATTAGCTGATGGATCTGCTGTAGTTGGAGTGACTAAACGAGCTTTTTAAATTATAGTTATATTCTTGTAAATGATATAATTATTGAACCAATTGCATTGGATTTAGAGTTTTCTTAGCATAATTTATAATACACGCCTTTAATTTAATTTTTATTACTCATGTTTCAAATGGAGAATTCATCTCTAGAACCAAAGGGCCAATTTCAACCAAACTTGCCAAAAAGCACCCTTGGGTATAGGGGATTCAAATTTGTTCAATTGAAGTGCCACTATCTCTCTCATAGGGAAGATAACTCAGAAAAAATGACACTATGGTGGCATATTTATGAAAAGCTTCTTCTCAAGAACCACTGTGCCAGTAAAAATTAAACTTGACGGGAGGGAGATATCTTCCCGTTGGTGTAGGTTCAGGTTTGTTCAAATCATGACCCCCGGGGGTATGGGCGAGGCCACAAAAAACGATCAAAGTTTTACATAGGAATATAGCAGTAGCATAAGATTGAGGATCTGCTATAGGTGGGGTTACTTAATGTCAGCTGAAGTCTTGCAGTAAGTATAATTATTTAACCGATAGCTTTAGATTCTGAATTTACTAAGGATAGATTATTTCATATAATTTTTATGACTTATGTTTTAGATGGCGAATTAATGAGGGTTGTGATTGAGAAAAATTTTTATAATTTTTTTTTAGCTCAATTGAGTTTAAATCTCATGTGAGCTTTTTTGCTCACCCGGTGTCCAGCGTCCGTCAGTCTGTCTAGTTGTCCATTCGTCTAAAACTATTCATTTTTGCACTTTTTTCTCAAGAACCCTATAAAGAAAGGCAAATATAGGATAAGGACATAAAAAAAGCTTCTTCTCAAGAACCACTGAAGGAGGAAAGCAGAATCTGATGTAGAGAGAATTAAAATTTAAAATTGAAAAATGTATGTTGGAAAATTTTGAAACCATTTTAAAATATCTTCTCATGAACCACAAATAGGGACAATAAAAGGGTGAAGAAAAACTGTGATTTATAAAAAAAAAAAAAAAAACCTCATACATGTACATTGACTGTTTTTGTTGTTGTTGTGTTTTTTTTGTTAACGTTGAAAACCTTCCCGATTTTATTGAACACCACATTCCCTATCCACCTAAGTTGTATCATCATATTTTAGATAAAATCATCAGAAAAAATATATGGATATCTATAGACTTTACACGATTTTTGATATCTCCTGTTACTAACAGTCTGCTGTATTCCCAATGACGAATCGACATAAATTTTTCGTACATTTTAGTAGAAATAATTCGCATGTGCTGTCGCTCAGAGGGTGCCTTCACATTCTTAACAAAACAAATAAAAAAAAGATTTTTTTCATACTCAAGTGTAAAGGATATTATGAATGCATCATGCATTATAAGTTTGACATAAACAGATATCCCCACAGCAAAGTTGCCTTTCTTTTCTCTCTGACAAATAGATTATTGCTCAAATTCATTGAGGATTGAAGCGTAAGAATTTCTGATCAATTCTTGAAAATGGTGCTTACACATTACAAGAACCATGTTTTAAAAAAGTGATTACACAGCTGATTTAAACGTTTCTGTGATTTATTTTTTCTTTTACTGATGTAGCAACTTGAGCATTGTCATTTTGTCGTCGTTTTTTTTTTATCTCGAGACGTCAGTCATGTCAATTATAAGTACAATTAAGTTATACGTCTTTGTGTGCACTTGTGTGATGATGATTTCTTTAATAAACCGTTTTGATTACACATAAATTTTACTTATAATACGTTTATCTTTTTGAAGGTGAAAAGAAATATGCAACTGGTTGTAGTATATTTACGCAATGTCTTGAAAAGTATACACTGATGAAACATGATTGTTTTTTCAGAGTATTAGATTTAATAGAGTTACATAATATTTATATTCTGTGTACTTCATGAAAACTATGCGATCAATAGCATTCACGTGATTCAGTGGTGGATAAACCGTAGGTGAAGTTACTAAACGAGGTGTTAAAATGATACATTACATTAAATCAAATTCCTGCAATATTTCTGAAATGTTTTAATTTGAAATTATGAAACCTGTAGGATCTTGAGGAAATACATCAAGATTTTAAAAAAAAAATCCTACAGGAGCTTTATTTTTTCCCATAGACATTTTCTTTTCAAAGGCGATTATTTCTAATGACTGTTTGTGAGTGATGGTCTACCACATGGTGTTTATGGTTTTATGTAAAATAAGAGTTTGGCGGTTGCCGACTCAACACATTGGTAGTGAAAGATTATCCGAAACAGTTTGAATTTCTCGTTGACCTACATGTATATCGTTATATTCTAATAACAACGTCTCTGTACCCTCGCACTGACATACATTGCTTTGAATCTGTGCGAATCTCTCATTCAAATAATTTGATTAAGCTATATGGGTATTCTAATTCTATTTGTTGAAGTATTTCAGATGATTAGAAAATGGATGTTGCTAAAAGATTCTTAACGCTTTCAAGGACATAAAATACAAATGATTAATTACAATGAGTTCTCTAACAAGTTCATACGAGTGTTGTTCGAAAAGTTCGTGAACAACTGCCATGTCTTTTTTATTTGACGTCATATAATATCCAAATTTGGTAGAAATATTTTAATAACCAATTCAAATGATTCGTATTATTTTTTTTCAAAATATTACGATTTATTTAAAACTTATCCGGATTTAAAAAATGCAAAAATCGGGTAGCGGAGCAGGTCAAAATTTGGTGAGTTACGGATAATACACTATATAATGCCTGTAGGGACATTCTCAGTAAAATGGAGCAAAAACGAAAAACAACCTAGAAATTCAAATTAAGAACTGTTACAACAATTCGTATACCAAATTATGGCTTTATATGTTGCCTTGTTGAAAAGAAATCAACTTCAGAAGATAGGTAGTCCTTATTGACAACGACAAAAACGATGACGTTATAGAACGTCTCGGAGTAGCAGATAAAGATGCAATTTTGTGTTTTACTCAGGAAAAATCATGAATAAACTCTATTATTGTTGGTGAATCAAGAAAATATGTCACAAGCGAGTCGTGCATATGTGTACAAATAGTAAAGACAGTATTTGAGTGGCAGAGACTCTATATCGGATGAGTACAATATGTGGAAAAAACCGTTTAACTGTAAAAATCTGGCCAAAAATTTTAAAAGTTGGAACGTCAAGGAAAGACATAGGCCTTTCAAAGTTGCTTATCTGTGAAAGCAGAGTTAAGTAATTAAAGAAATTAAAACCTTAGCAAAGGAAATACAACGAGTGCAATTCTTAAAAAATAAATTTCAAGTATTAGAAAAAAGGATTTAATTAAAGGGCATTGGATTATACAGTCTGAAATGTATAGGGATAGTATTTTTGGGAAATTCTTGACGCTATGTTTTGACGTTACATTGCCGTTAAGTGTGCTCCGCGGTTACAAGACATGGTGATTTTAAAATGATGTAAATTGATTTCTGTTAAATCGAATGGAATGAATCTTCACACATCAACAAAACAAATATTTTTACATTTTACATTGTGCTTAGTTTAAATTTCTAATGAGTAATATGACGAAGATTGACATCGTCCACGAAGTTTTCGAACAGCCCTCGTATATGTTAAAAAAATTGATTTGCCCCAAGGAAATATATATTTTTTTCTTTTCTGTATAAATCTTTATATTTCTTTGAATATACTATAATGAATGGAGAAATTTCTAATGCAACATTGGAATCTCATTGAAAAACAGGAAAAGGAATGTAGAAAAGGGCGTTTGATAGACAAGCATGTCCATTTTATCTGATGATCAGCGCCCATCGACTCATCAGATCAAATTATTGTGTTAATGAGATTGTATGACACATAGATAGGTCCTGTGTGACATACACTTGAATTTCATTGGAAATTAAAGCTTATAAAGAGATTAATATTTTTCCTAATTTGCAAGGTTGAAAAGATGCCCACGAAGGTGAAATATAAGCAGTTCAAAAGGAACACACTTCTTGAGGAGCTCCAAAGTATTCTTCATGAATATCCAGACAATGAACAAATTATCAAGGTAATATTCTAAAAAATATATTCTTTAATTTCATGTACTTTTTTGTTACTTTTACAAGTATCTACAACTTGAATAGGAATAGTGTAAAGTATTATAATATCTACTTTTCTATTGATTGCAATTGCAACTTGATGACGCATACGAGGGACTATCAAAATGTTTGCAAACTAATTGAATTACTTCAATAAAAGAAATAAAATTAGGTTTCAGTGTTCATTATTCCTTAATGAGGTCCTCTCGAATTTTGAATCGCATCTGCCGCTGTTCTGCTCATGTACGAATCATGTTATTCAGGCGGCCACGTTCACATAGGCTAAAAGATTAATCTTTATTATTTTACCATTCAAGTTATTTATAAAATGAACAAACCATTTTTGAGAAATGACTAAATCTCGGAAATAGGCGGGTTTGATAAGGATACCTTTTCCTCAAATGAGCTTATAGACCACCACAACCCTATTTTGAGAGCGTTGTTTATTAAATGTGATTAAGTATGGGGGCCTCCTTTTTAGCATATCATATATGTTTGAAGTCTTAAGTAAACGATATTTTAGGTAAATCTAAAATAATTATACTATTACGATATTCGACTGTAACTTGGCGATCTTTCAAAACAAATTGCTAAAATAAGTACAAATCTCTTTTTAAGCTTTCTTAACCTTGAAAACAAAACAAATATAGTTTTTATCTCTTTCCCTTCACCAAAATAATTAATCCAATTAATGTCTGAACTTCTGACAAGTCTTTGTTTCCCTCATAAACCCTGTACAAATTATTTTTGCTACTGCTAAGAAATTTCCTAGATACTAGCTAGTATACATTAAAAATTTACAGCCGTTCATACCCGAGTACGACTGATTAAACCATGATTATCTGTCACAAATCATTTACATATTGACATCACAGACACGGATCAAAACATAATATCTGCTATTCAAAGAAATGTGTTGACTATGTATTCTGATTTGAATTGTGGTCTTGTAAATATAGACAGAAATTTTCCTTGATACAATGAAATGTAAATCATTTTAAACTTTCAAAGGTTTTTCAATACATTATATTTAATAAACAATTTAACTTACATCTAGTTATGATGTAAATACAGTGTATTGTATTTCATTTCAATTTAAAAAAAAACTTACTTAAGTTGAATATTAATTATTATAGGAACTGCTACAAAATGCTGGAGATTCAGGAGCATCCCTTGTTAAAATGGGATTTTGTCCTTCATCAAATGCAGACCATCTACCTGATTTTTACAGAAAATACCTATCGGTAGGAAATTAATATAACAATCTACCTGATCCTTACAGAAAATACCTATCGGTAAATATGATAATAATCTACCTGATTCTTTCAGAAAATACCTATCGGTTTGAATGATATACATCTACCCGATCCTTACAGAAAACTCTATCAGTTTGAATGTTATATTACAAACATTAACTTATAGAAGTAAAAGCCCAAGGTAGTTGTCTGATGTTGAATGAAAAACTGATCATTGTGGTCTTTGAACTTTTCTGTATGTTTATTTTAAAACTGTCATTCAGGTTCTTCGATAATAAACATGACATATGTGAAATTTCTGTTACAAGTAAGCATAATGGTCTCTTCTTTCCATGTATTTAAAAATATGATTGAAATAGGAAATCATTTAGTTGAATAATGTAAACGTATAAGCATGGATTGATATCATTTTATCTGTACATGTATGGCATATTCAGCATCACGTTTCAAGGCCCTGCTCTATGCTTTTATAATGACTCGGTTTTTACTGATGAGGACTGGGAAGGAATCACAATGGTCAGGAAGAGTAACAAACAAGACGATCCACTTAAACTTGGGAAGTTTGGGATTGGATTCAAGTCCGTGTTTCACATAACAGGTATTACAATAATTAAGTGAAATGAAATATCTAGAACAGATTGTAGACTTCTATTTTTTGTTTAAAGATTTTGAATTCAATCGTAGCGATGAATAGTAACATGACCCTCATTTACTATATTGATGAATCTTTTTGGTCATTTCCTAATACCAAAGAGATATGGCGATTGATACGTAGGTATTTAAAATCTATTATATAAGCATTTAATCATTGTATTGTCGTATAATGAGTTACTATTACAGGAAAAACACTATGGAAGTTATGAAGTTATTTAATGTCATGCTTATTTGCAATTTTTTCAGATTTTGTGTGTGTGATAAGTGGGGAAAATATCCTTTTTATTGACCCATTGCATGAACAGATAGACCCTTATACCATGTGCCCCTTCAATACAATAGAAGAATTTACAGACCAGGAAATATGTGGCAAAAGGGGGCTAGAGCCACTTTATGGCTTGTTTGAAATCAGTGAAAAAACAGTGGAAAAAGGACACTATGATGGCACTTTCTTTTGGTTTCCACTTCGCAAATATGCTTCAGAATTGTCAGAAAATATATATACACATGAAAAAGTAGAAGATCTCTTCAACTCTCTCAAAGAAGAGATTGAAATCGAACTTTTGTTTTTAACATCTGTTAAAGAGTTACATGTATGCAACATGTCAGGTGACACTCTTGAAGCCATAAGCTCTGTATCAGTAGACAGAAGTTCAAGTTGGCTGGATAAAATGCCAGCAGAAAGATCGCAATACAAAGAAAAAATAAGGGACATAGAAAGAGAACTTTCCAATGATGATTCAGCAATTTTCAACTTTGACCCTATTCTGTTGAAATCAATCGTAGATTACAAAGTTTGTCTGGATTCACAAGACTCCTTTCAGAAATGGCTGGTTGTTCAGTATTTTTACACAGGTTCTGTTTGTGGGGATGAGATCGATGAAAAATTGTCACAACTTGTAAGAACTCGACACTGTAAATATCGGCCCTATTTAGGTATTGCAGCCAGACTCGATTCACCCATTTCATCAGGACGTGTATTTTGCTTTCTTCCATTACCTTCCACCAATGAAAGTCCTACTGGTTTACCTGTGCATGTCAATGGGTTTTTTGCCTTGGACAGTAATAGACAACATTTAAAGTGGCCATCTCTTGATCAAACCGCTAGCAATTCACACCTGGAAAAGGACATGGACTGGAATGTTCTATTGGTACATAATATTTTACCAGTTGTATATAGAGAATTCTTAAATTCATGGAGCAATGATCTTAAAACTAAATTGGAAAATCATTTGGAAATGTTTTATCAGTATATCCCGAGGATATCAAAAGTTGATTCTCAATGGAGGGCTATTTGTGAAGGGGTTGAAGAATATCTCAAGCATTCAGAAATACCCTGTCTAGAGAAAAGGCGTTGGATAAATTTTCAAGACGCATTTCTTGCAATATTCCAAGAAGATGTATCCAAAAATGTACAATCAACTGTAAAAACGTTGTTTGACAAATGCACAAAGAAAACAGTTGTGCTAGAAAATTATACTGATCTGTACAATGAATGGGAGAAAATGAAATTTGCTCCAAAATGTACAAATCCAAAAGAAACGCTGAACATTTTAAAAATATGGAAGAACTACGAGGAGATGTCATCAAAGGAAAAGGAAGATCTTTTGTTTTTTTGCTGTACTGATAGACACTGTGGACTCTCCAATTTGGATGAAATAAAACTACTGCCAGCAGCCAATGGTGATTTTAAAACATTTTCAAGTGATAAGGCTATCCAAGACGAAAGAATCTATCTTTGTGAAGAAAATGAACTTAAGATATTGATCGGCATGGAAGAATATCTTGTGAAACGTTCCGATACAGAACTTGGTGATGTTTTGAAATCCTTAGCAGATTCAGGTAATACTACATGTAATTCCGTATTGTGATAAACTTTTCAATGGAATAATTTTATTTTCATCCATCAGTTCGGAATGTTTTAATTTTAGGCCTGTACTGAATTTTGTAGGGTCTATTCTAACAGTGTTGTATGGTTTTCTTTATTGCAGGCTTATACAATTTTCAAATCCTCGAAGAAAAGGATTTTTTCCGAGTGTTGAATAGTGTAGCTTCCACAGAGGAAAGTTTTGAAGTAAAGATTGTTGAGGGCAGTGGGAAGGTTTATGGAGACAAATGGTTACAGAAAGTATGGAATTACTTGAAAATGCATTGTCAGAACACCCTTTCTCCTATTGTTGGACTGCCTCTTGTGAAAACAAAAGGTTTTGATGTTTTGAGAAAGATATCGGATGCCTATATCAGTGAGGAAAATATCAAATTTTCCATGAGAAACATCCTTTGGTATTTTAACATTTGGATTGTTGATACGGAATTTCATGATCATCCTTTATTGCAACCAGGAAAGGGTATTGTTTTGCCATCATCAGAGCATGGAAAAGAAAAGATTCTGTCAAAATGCATTGAAAACGGAATAAATTTAATGAATGCTGGCTCCTCCGAAGAGAAAGAATTATTTAAAACATTTCTACCGAATACACTCTCCCCTTCACTAATCAATGCAATAGGAAAATTGAAAATATTCAAATGTTTCTCTAATGTTCAGGAAATGGTGGGTTATACCTCTTTAAAGGAATGTTGTCATGTTTATGTTGGTAATAAAGACTTTCCTGTCTCATTCCCATGCAACATGATCATAGCGTCTTCAAAACATGAAGAGACACTTTTGCTTAGAAACCCTCTATCGGTTCAAGTAACTTTGAATGTTGTTGTGGAGAAATGTTTATCAAAGATGAATCAAGAAAGGTATTTTTTGAAAGAAAAGGATAGAAGGAATTTTTGCTTTTATGTTTTGGAAATGCATTCTTCTCTAACAAATTGGATTGGAATTCAAAGGAGTATAGCTGATATCAAATTTATTGAAAATGGAATGGACATTTATGTTCTCCACGTCAGCTCTATGTTCCAGAGGATGAAATATTGAAAGATCTATTTCTTGGGGAGTTCAAATTTCCATCAGAGGTTAGAACGAAAGACACTTTGTTAAAAAGTGCAAATGTACAATTTCTGACAAGAGCTAGTTCTACCCTGAAAGATGATATTGTAGCTACATGCAAGCGTCTTCATGAAAAAGCATTCAGTACGACAACAAGTTTAAAAAAGGCCAAAGCTCTGACACGAATTCTTAACGCATGTCCAGATTTATTTGATTCCATATATTTCTCAATAGAAAGGTACAACATTATGCAATTTCAGATAAACACACCTGAAAACTATCCAAGATCACTCAAGTGGTACTCCGACCAAAAAAATTTAGTTTCATTGAAGGAAATTTGTTCTGAAGAATGTGGATATCTAATGGGGTCAGTATTTCCAACAGCTTTGAAGGAATGGGAAAACCTTGTACTTATAAAACCCAAAATTGCACCTCTGAAATATGTGATACAGCATTTTTTCAAAATTACTGAATGTTACTGTGAGGAAGAACATGATAATTACAAATATGTTGTTAAAAAGATATACCAATATCTTTCAAAACAAACCGAGGTCAATTTTGGAAAGTATCTCCTTCCAGACAAATGTATACTCACAGAACAAGGTTTTATGAAACCAGAAAGTATCTATATTGAACGAGGCACCAAGGATTTGAATTTGGCCCCTTACATTTTTCCACTGGAGAGAGAATATAGTGCAATTCAAAGTCTTTTCATAAGGCTAGGATGTAAAACAAAACAAACAGCTGATCTGCTCATCGAAACTCTACACAAGATCAATGCTATTCATTCATCAGCGATGCCAACGTCTGATTCAAAATGCGATTTGAAAATAGTTCAAAATATCATAGAAACTTTGGCAAGAACATATTCCTTGGAGTTACCCAATCTTAGACATAAGATTATCGTACCCATTCATCAAAAAGATGAAAGCTCTCTTGTGTTTCGACGCCCAGAGGAGTGTGCCTATTGTGAATCTGATTGGTTTAGCAGAACATTTTCAGATAAGGATGACATTACCTTAGTTCATTCACAAATTGACAAAGAGGATGCTAAGGCTGTTGGGGTTAGATCTTTAAAAGAATTAACCTTATCTGATGCAGAGGATATTATCACCGAATTTGGACAGTCTGAGCCTCTGACGGCTCGACTGAATCGTCTTCTAGAAGAAGGATATACGGATGGACTCTCTGTGCCAAAGGAACTTATTCAAAATGCAGATGATGCTGGTGCATCCGAAGTCTGCTTCCTGTATGACGAAAGGGAAAACGAAAATGCTAGAAGTTGTCTTTTAGACCAAGGCATGGAAAGCTGTCAGGGACCAGCCTTATGGGCTTTTAATAATGCTGATTTTACATCAGAAGATTTTGAAAATATCCAGAAATTGAGTGGTGCTACAAAACGAGATGATGAGACAAAGATCGGAAGGTTCGGATTAGGTTTCAATGCTGTATACAATTTGACTGATGTCCCTAGTTTTCTTAGTGGAAAATATTTAGTTTACTTAGATCCCCATCGCAAATATATTGGAAATACAACCCTAAATGAAATGAGCCCGGGTATTAAGCTGAACCTTCACAATAAACTGATGCTTGAGAAATTTGAAAATCAGTTTAAGCCATACCATAGTGTTTTCGGCTTTTTACCGACAGAACTTGCTAAAGGCAACTTGTTTAGAGGTACTTTATTCAGATTTCCTTTACGAACTAATGAACAAGCAAAAACCAGCGAAATTCTGCAAAAAGCTTACACAAAGGACGAGGTAGAAAAATTGTTGAAAATCATCTGCAAATCATGTGGGAATATGCTTCTTTTCACTCAGAATGTAAAAACTCTTAAGATATTTCACTTAAAGAAAGAAGGAGAAAATCCAGACAAGGAAATGGAATTAGTTCTAAGTGTTCAAAAAGAGGAAGAAACCGTCTTTAAGAATCATGCTGAACAAGGCATCTTAGCTTTGGTTGCAAAACTCTGCGAAAAATCGGAGGATTTGACAACAATTTGTAAGACACGAATAACCATAAAAGGAATGTGTCAGTCATGGCTTGGCACAACTGAGCACATTAACCTTTGTGTAGATTGGATATTAGCCTGGGCAACAGGAAAATCTGAATCACTAGAACTTTACAAGAAGAAGAAAAGTGATGGTGCTTTACCTATATCCGGTGTCGCCGTACCTATAGATAGTATTGAGGAAAACACAATGCCATTGCTTCTCAATGATGAATTTCAGAAAAAGTATCAATATGGTTTCTTTGACACGGGTCATTTGTTTTGCTTCCATCCGCTACCAATACAAACTGGTTTGAACTTTCACGTGAATGGAATTTTTGCCCTCTCATCTGATCGGAAAGGATTGATGATGCAAAGTGAAGATGACAAAGAAAAATCGAATCAAAGTGTTTGGAATACCAGTGTCATATGTGATGCAACGTTAGAGGCTGTATTTGTAATGTTGCTAGATTTAAAAGACCGATCCTCTGAAAATTACAGATATACAATGTTATGGCCAGATCAATATAACAATAGTATTTGGAAAGACTTTCAGCAGAAATTTTATAAAGCTTTGGCTGAACGTCCGTTGCCCCTATTCAAGACACACTGCGGATGGAAAACATATAAAGAATGCATGTTTTTACATCCAAAGGTCTGTGCAGATGAAAAACTGAAAAACATTGCATTCGAAGCATTAAAAGACAACTCAGAAGGGAAAGTAGTTGTTGATCTGCCAGACAATATCTATAAAAAGTTTGAGATTTACAATGGAACAGATTTTCAGAAAGACATTGTGACCTACGAACATTGCATAATCGTCTTATTACTGCCATTAATCTCAAACTATCAGGGACAAGAGTATGATAAAATTGTTTTGAATGCCATAAAAAGCAAAGAAAGTAACATTCTAGCTGCCATTAAGAAATATGAATGTATTTCAACACTTGTAGCAGATATAAGAAAAGCGCCAGGATATCTTGTACATCCAGAATCTTCCGTCAAAGACATATTTCTGCCTAATAAAGAGTACTTTCCAGCGAAAAAAATTTGTGAAGGAGAAGTTTTAGATATCCTTGTTGAACTTGGAATGATTAAAGAAAAGATTCCATGGGAAGTGTTAATTCTGCAAGCTGAAAGCGTTGCTTCAACAGCAGTCTCTTGCTTTTCATGTGCTAGCAGATGTTCAAATGAAATCGTAAAATATATGCATACGTTTTTTGATCAAATGTCAAAGGAAACGAGAAAGAAAATGTCTGACATTCAATTTTTGCCATCAAAAAAGAAACCAAAAGACTGGCCATGGAAATGATGTACGAGGGCATCAAAGCAAACTTGTGTGTTAGAGAAATGCGCAATTCATAGAAATGATAGATCTGACATCAGTGGTCCATTTCAATACTTTGAAAAACCATCCAATTTATTTTTTCAGTCGAACAAAAACTTGGTTGGTTGCACAGAAGCAATTCTTGATTGTTACACCGAGGAAGATTTATACAATGTTGTATTAAAGTCAATAGGTGTAAAATGTAGGAGAGATATCAAACCGCAGACATTAAAGTTGCAACTTCAAGAAATGATTGAAAGCTCAAATTATGCAAATAGCGGAATTGTTGAGGAGATTTGTTTTGCAATTTACGCAGCTTTTGAAGAAAACCTAATAGATTGGGAGTGGCAAGAATTTGTTAAAAATGAGTTTTCTGATTTACGATGCGTTTTGATGGGAAAAACGTTTGTTTATGCAAAACAAGTGTTTTTTGCCTTAGGAATTGACTGTAGTCCTTATTTGTATGGAATAGAAACAACTTCCTTGTGTCGATATTCAAAGTTTATGGAAGCTCTCGGTGTTAGAAAAGAAATTGATCCTGATGAAATCATCCAAATTTTATCGAAAATCAAGGAACAATATAAAGAGAAGCAATTGTCCGAGACAGATTTAGGTTTAGTTTGCAGAATCATTAAGCTTTTTGAAGATTTTGATAGCATCTTCTCTGGTGAACTTTGTCTTCCTGATACAAATGGACACCTTCGAACTGCCAGCTCCTTGTGCATGAATGATATTGAATGGATACCAAACAGTGATTCGATGTATTTTTTACATGAAAAAATATCCCCTAAAATAGCAGAGCTGTCTGGTATAAAATCAAAGAGAGAGCATTCTGTTCTCGAGGACTCTGAAGAATATGGATATAGATTTGGACAACATGAAGAACTTACAAATAGAATAAAATCTATTTTGGACGGATATCCAGACACTAATATTCTACAAGAGCTCCTTCAAAATGCTGATGATTCTGGTGCTTCAGAACTGCATTTTATCCTAGATTGTAGAAGTCATGGAAAAGAAAATGTTTTCAGTAAAAACTGGGAAGAAATCCAGGGACCTGCTCTCTGTGTATATAATGACAGCATATTCAATGAGGAAAATTTCGTAGGAATTCAGAATTTAGGTACTGGAAGTAAACGTGAAGATCCATTTGCAACAGGGCAGTATGGTGTAGGTTTCAACGTTGTTTATCATCTTACAGATGTGCCTTCATTTCTCACGAGAGATTTACAAAATTCTCTAGATACGTTATGCATTCTTGATCCCCACTGTGAATATGTTGTAGGTTCCTCTCTCCAGAAACCCGGTAGAATGTTTCGAAACGTATCAAAAACAGTCAAAGGGAAATATAGAGATATCATGCCATGTTACCTTGAGGATTCCGATGTATGGAGACATTCTCGTGGAACATTATTTCGCTTTCCACTTCGACAAAGAAATGATTCGAAACTGTCACAAAAAACGTATTCATGCATGAACATAGAAAACATGCTTCAGGAATTGCAGGAAAAAGCAACAGAATGTCTTCTCTTTTTACACAGCGTTAGGACGATAATTTTGTCAAAAATAACAATCTCTGGGATATTAGAAAGAATGTTTTATGTTGATGCAAAATCTGAAATGATTTTTCCAAGGGAAATTTCGTTACTTTCTCACCTTGTTGATGCAAAAAAACAGACGTTTGAGAATCCAGATGAACTTTGCGAAATACAGCAGAAAATGTTCAAGTCTTATCTAGAGATAAACATCAATGGTTTACAAAAGCAAAAGTGGTTGTTGGTAAATGGATTTGGTTTTAACCTGCACTGCACTATACCTTCATCTATACATGAGGCGTATAAAACTAAACGATTAGCACTGTTGCCTTGTGCAGGTGTTGCTGTTTTCTTAGGGAATGAAAACATAGCTAATAAAGAGATAAACACGAATGATAGCAGGGAAAGTAAGAATCCTTCAACATTTAAAGCTTTTTGTATTCTTCCACTACCAAATTCTACTGAATTACCCATGCACATAAATGGTCATTTTGCCATAGACTCTGAAACTCGAAATCATATTTTTTGGGCCCAGAATGAATACAACGGTGTTAAATTAGATTGGAATACATGCTTGGTAACACAGGTATTAGTACCCACATACGTTTCAGCTATTGAACACCTTCGGGACATTCTTTTTTGTACAGATAAAATAAAAAGTGACTCGAAAAGTATAGAAACATTCTTCAAAGCATTTCCAAACATAAGAAGTGCAAAAAGTGGCGTTTTTGCATTCATTGCAACAGAAATTTATAAATATTTATTTCAAAACATTTGCAACATTCTTCCAATATTCAGGAAAGTGGATATATCTGCAAAAATCACAACACAAAAATGTGATTGCACTACTATCCCTAGCAAAATGCGTGTGAATTCTAAGGACACTGATTCTGCAAACAAATCAGAACCAGAGCTTTTAAGTGTTGTTTGGAAATCAATGCAAGATGTAACATTATATCCAACATATTTTGCCAAATATTCTGTCCAATTAGATGACATACCTGAATTGATGAAAACTTTTGGAATGCAAATAACACTGATCCCAGATTGGATCTGTGAGAGTCTAAATGATATTAAATTAAATGTGAATATGTTCTCAGCATTTTCTGTGGTCAAATTTCTAAAAACGTACGAAAGTAATTGCAGACAGCTAAGTATTGACGTTCCAGTTGCACTGACAGGGTTTAAAGATTGTGACACAGTTTGCAAAGTGTTGGAGAACTGTGTCAAAGTCAAACTTCAAAATAAAGAATTGACGAATTACCCCTACTGTTAACGTCAGATAAGTACATGAGAATTTTTTCAACACATCGAAAAGTGTTGCTTACAGATTTTCCAAATTTGCTTCAAATGTCGGCCAGCAAGATTGCTCATATAACAGAGTTGGCCATTCTGAGAAATTGTTGTACATGTAATTTTGCTCATGAAAGAGATTTCTACAATCAAAGAAATTGTTGGCAATGTACTTCGTTCTCGGACTTCGTTGAAGAATTAAAAATTGCTAATTTTTTTGAATATTTAAATACGAATATGGGAGATAAAATGTGTCAAAACCTTGCTATAAAATGGTCTCATGATTCAAAAATTGTGCCAAACAAAACGTGGATGCTAGATTTTTGGACTTTCTTATCACAACAGTTTCATGAATTTAAAAATTGTCGTAAAAGGGAAAGTGCTAGGAAAGCAGGTAATACAGAGGTCCATTGTAAGAAGCAGAATACAAGAGAAAACAATGCTGCAAAAAAGGAGCAAATTGTGAAAGATTTTTCAGAACTGTTGTTGTTACATTTGAAAAAATGTAACCTTTTACCTGTGACAAAAGGAAAAAGTGGAGCATTTGTTTTCCCGCTCGGAAGTGGAACAAATGTAGTACTCACTAAGGGATATGAAAGAGAACATAATGCTTTACTGAATATGAATGTTCCATTGATTGACTTTAGATGTCTTCCTAAGGACGATGCGTTTGCATGTAGCTTATTGAACAATTTAGTAGCAAACATGCGTGATGTTATATCCGTGCTGAAATGTCTTCAAGATAATTCTTTTGCACTGCTATGCAACAGAAAATCGATTGATACTATGCTCATTTATATGTCACAGGAGTTAGTGAATCTTCGAATGGACGAGAAAAGTAAACAGATGTTGAGGAATTTACCGATACATTTTACCGTATCTAAAAGATTTAAATCTGTTGATGACAGTACAGTTATCCTTCTCTCGGACGATATTCCCAAAACTGGATTGGAGGAGTTGGAGAATAAAACAAATATCATCTTTTTGGATGAAAATAAAACATTTCAGGAGCTATATAAATTTCTAGGTTTCGTCGAAATTAGAAGGCGTGATTTATATATAATGCATATTATCCCCAATTTCAAACTCTTCCCAGCGCACGCAATTGTAGAGCATTTGATATTTATTAGGGATAGCCTTCTGCCCCACCTTTTAAACAGTCAAAGAATGAAAAATGAACAGGAACAGATTAAAAGCTTATTGTGTGAAACTGCTTTTTTAATGAGAGAGGACGGCAGTCTAGCACATGCTCGTGAATTCTATAATCCACATCAGGAGTTGTTCTTGTTGGAAAATAAGCTTTGTTTAGCTTCTGAACTGCCACCGAAACCATTTAATGACCAAGTGTGGGAAGAGTTTCTAATTTTTTCTGGAATGATGAGCGAAAAAAATATAACTTCCGAAATTTTTGTGAACTTTGCCGAGCGTTTAGAGAATCTAGCTGCTAAAACAGGAATCGATGACATAGTGGAAAAAAATTCCAATCATTTACTACATATTTTATTCTCTGGGCCTTTTAAACTCTTGGAGAAGGATCGTACAATTCTACGCAAAGTGAGGGAATTGAGATTTATTTGTCCTCATAAAATGGATGACATTTGCGTATCTTTTCTCAAACAGTACACGGATACCAGGCGTCTTATCTGTTATAGCGAGGCTACACTACCATCAAATTGTTTTATCGCATGGTCACAAATGGATATTGTTTCGGACAAAGCAAACCCATTTTTTTATCTCCAGGATTGTTCCTACTTAGCATACGTTATTGAAGAACTTAACATACGTCGTAATCCTACGCTTGAGTCAGTAGTTAATCATATTCAGTTATTTTGTTCCTCGCTCCATCCATTACTAGAGCAATCAAAACCTGAAATCGTTAAACAGGAACAATTGATAGCAAAGATCATGCAAGAAGCCTATATATACCTGTCTGAACACGGAAATGCTTGGTCCGTTGAGAGGTTAAGTGTCGTCCCATTTGTTTTCTTAAAGGAAAGAAAGATGATGACGACTCCTAATCATGTTGTACTAAATATGAATGAAAAGGACGAAATTTTACCATTCATTTGCAAGGCATCTGTATTTTTCGGTCAATTTCATGAACTTTTTAACAAGTATGGAGCAGCGGTAGATGCAACAAGCAGTCACTATGCAAAAGTACTAAGTGAAATTAAATCGAAGTCATATGGTAGGGAGTTAAGTTCAGATGAACTAGACTGCGTTAGAAAGGCTATCAAAGGGTTGTTTACCATAAGAAGGTCTGAAAATAAAGATGTACAGTTGAGTGTGCCAAAATTATATCTCTTGACTAAAGGAAATAAGCTAGAGGACAGCACGGAAATGGTGTTTATCGATAATATGCTTCTGCAAAAAAGAATCGGAATAAACATGCCTACTTTTAGTTTTTTCATTGGTTTTAAAAATCTTCATATGAATGTTAAAGACCAGATGTCAGGGATTAAGTTTCTACCAGAACAATTCAGACCGCAGCTACTTTCCAAACTTGTAACTGAAGATTTAGAAGTGAATAGCAATCAAACCATAATAAGGAATTCTGTTACTGCTTCGTATCTAGAACATTTTATTTGTTGTCCTGAATTTTTGGAAGGTATATACAGAATAATTCTGGATAGACATTCGCGATGTGACATGTCCTTCTCGGAGGCGGAACAACAGAATGTGGAACGCAAACTTAGAAAATTTTCATTTACACAGCTTGAATATCTGACAACTGTGCTTGTGTATGACGATGAAGTTCTGCCAAATACAGAAGAAACAAACACGTTATTTGCAAAGAGGGAAACAATTGGTAGTGGTGAAATACTTTCCATTTACTTCACAATGCGTGAATGTACAAGTTCAACTGCATGGATGAATACAAATTCAATATCAATGTCGACACAAATTAATGGTTATCTTGACAATTTTTTGGGTGACAGGATTATATTCCTGCCAAAAATTCTAGAATGCTTCCAAAATCCTGCTGCCATTTCTGGTGTGTTAGACAGTTTGAAGGTGATGAGATCTGACGAATCACTACCTGGTCCATCAATCCAACCAAATAACCTACCAGAACCCTCCCCTCTTATAATGGAAAGTGGACCTCAACCCAAAGAAGCCAAAAGATGGATAAGACAAGCAGAAAAAGATTTTATTGCTGCTTCCAACGATTGTTTTCCAGAGTCATATAATTGGTCATGTTACAAATGTCATCAGGTAATCCATTTAATATTGGGATTCAAACTCAAACTCTCTCTCTCTCTCCCTCTTACAAATTGAAATTTTGATAAGATCTTTTGGGGAAAACTATTTTAGTCAGTTTTGTTTTCTAACATATCGTGTTAACATTTTTCCTTTTTAATGTACATCTTTATAGCTCACCCATTTACAAAACTGTTTAAAACAAAAATCATACACTACACTAATAAGGAAAAATAATTTAACAGAAAATAAGAATTACTATAAAAACAATACTTCGGTAACAAAAGATTTTTAGGGGCCTAGACATAGATTTGAAGTTATTTTTTTCCTCAAATTGTCTGTATAATATAATATACAAGTATCATGACTGATATGTTGCTGCAGCATTTCAAACAAAAATATAATAGAAATCTAGAAATTATTGCAACTACAAACTTCGGGACACGTTTGATTGACACATCCCTGAACTTTCACAGAGTAAACTTAATCCTTAGGAAAAGTAGTCATTATGTTTTGTACTAATGAAAAAAATATTGAATAATAATCCAGAAAATTCAGGGTAGAAATTTGAGAAAGCAACACCAACTCACCAGTTTTTTCAGTCCGTGCTCAGTGATGTGTGCTGGGTTTAATAAATCGAGCACACCGTACGTAAATATTAACAATAACAGAGCTCGTGTTTTGTTTAAGGAAACATTTAAGTTTCACCCGATGAGTTCCATTTGTTGAACTCTACACATATTACTGATCATAGACTGACATTTTATTATTATTATTACATGTATTATTATTATATTATCTGGTGGTTTGCTATAGCAGAATACAAGATATAATATAATACAGATAATTTGAGAAAATATCAACTTCATTGTCTAAGCCCATTTAAAGAGGGTAAAACTGTTTTGTCTTCAGGTCTAATTATAGGTCTAGCAGTGTAACATTGTTATAACTCCAGACACATCGTCATGGAACTTTCGTCTGACACTTTTCTCCAGTATTATAACAAACTGTATAAATACCGTTGTAGGCTGCTGAAAAGGCTTTAAAAGCTCTTTGGTATGAAAGAGGTGGTATCGAAAGAGTTCATAGTTCACACAGTCTGTCAGAGCTGGTGTCTTCAATTGAAGAAATATCATTACCCGACCTTATCTATCAGCTTGAAGATGTGACAGGGAGTTATTTCCGCATGCGTTATCCTGATGCTGTTTCAGAAAGTTTAATTCCATCCCAAATTTATAGACAAAGCGATGCAACAAGAGCAAAAGAACTTACAAAAGAAATTCTAGACATTGTTAGGAGGAGAATATCCAGGCATTGAATAAAGTAAGTTATCAATAAACCGATAACATTATTAACCATGCTATGCTGATTCTGTTTAAATATTTTTAAATTTTTTTTTATTTTTTAGATGAGCATCGATCGCGAGTAAGCAAAGAAGATAACACACAAGCTTATTTCAGTATCACTAAGAGGGTTGAGAGGCTGTGGCCATTTTCAAACCTTTCTGATCTCATTTAGAAGAAGAGCTCCTTATAAAGACACATGTATACAAAAAGGATCAAATTTTAAAACTAAATTGTATGAAAGTTTCCTCTGCAAATTATCGTAGACAGCTTACGATATATCATATCTAAAAATGTTAAATCTGATGGTAAATTTATTTGTTGAACTCCCCCCACCCCGCCTCCTTAAGTCGAGTGTTGACTGACGTATTTTTATACGAAGTGTAAGGCAGTTATTTTCATATTGAAACTATTTACATTTTTTTTACTATGCGCAATAGTGACAAGGAGCACACGGCAGATGCGACCAGTCCATAGGAAATTTTACTACTCCATGGCAATTAATCCCACATTTAATGTCTTACATGTAAGAGGTCCAGGTTTGCTCTGCACTTAATTTGTATTCTTTTAATGGACTTTATGAGCATGGTTTTTGTATATTATCTTCAAAATCTCATTTTTTGCTTTAAAGGTATATGTAAACAGAAAAATATCCAAGAATATTAACTTTTTTCTTCGTATCTGTTTAATTTAGAATCTATATTTTCCAAAGTTGTCAATACAAATGTAGATGCTATTGTTATTGTTCAAAGGGATTATTTGTGTCATACTAGTACTTGAATTATGCAATACTTTTTACTGATGTTTGATTTATTTTTCGAACTTCCAAATCGAAATTTTTCAATCAACATCACTTTGAACTTTTCATGTTGTATATATTTATTGGCATGTGATGGGGTGGGGTGTACTTTTTGTCATTATGTAAAACATTATTCATTTAATGTACTAACTGGTTTAACTTCATACAATTACTTCTCTGTAAATATCATATGGTAAATCCTCATTTTATGTTTGTTTAGTGAAATGAAATCTGAAATGAAATCAAAATTATGATGATGCCTTCATGAAAATTACATTTCTATGATAGTGATTAGAAATTTGAAAAAAATATTACTAAATATGCTATGATATACATGAACACAGTGTACTAAACTGTGTGTAAATACAATGTCATTTGATTTAACAGTTGAACTGAATTGATTTACTTGTTAATTAATGTAAATAATTTTTTAAAAACATCTCCGTATGTATATTAACATGTAAAAAAAAATACATATTTGTGAGTATGTACCCAATTTACATATTTTTTTTGTTTTTATAAGTAATTCACATCTTTGTGTATATGTAAATATTTTATAATGTTTTATGTTTGTAAATACAATTTACAGCTTTGTACATAAGTAGATAATTTACATATTTGAAAATATGTGCATTTTTTGATACCTTTGCGAATGTACATTTTATACCATAAGTTATAACTATATATTTACATTTCCAATGTCTTTGTCCGAGATAAAATTACCAAATGTAAATGCACTTTATTTCTCCATCAATGTATTGGCGCGGTTCCAAAAAAAACCACGTGCAGGGCGGGACAAACAGCTAGACAGAAGCAGGGCTTGGAGCACGTGGATTGGCGGAATCAAAGCATGTAAATATAAGGAATAACTGTCAGATTTTTCAATTTCATGAAGATGATCAATCGATTGGCTTGCGTGATAATTTTATGCATAAACGCCTTCGGCGTTTATGCAAATTATCACGCAAGCCAATCGATTGATCACTTCATGAAATCGAAAAATAAGACAGTTATTCCTTAAATAAAATAGGTCTTCCTTGGAGTATTTGTATATTACATGTATATAATATGTTTTTGAACATTCAATAATGTGTATTTACTTGCGTTGTGTACTAAGCAACTGCACTAAACATAATGTTTATCTGTTTGACTTTAATCATTAAACATGTTTTCATTACAAGTATATATATATATATATATTAACATTGTTATTGATTCAGGTATTTATGAATATGAATACGTAATTTACGTAGATCAAGCAGAGCAAATAAAACCATGATTTGACATTATTTTAAAGGTATTTTAACATGTTAAAGGTCTATGCTTTTCCTGAATTGTTATTTTACATTAATTATTGATTTAGAATAATTTTAGGCATTATGTATTTGTTGAATTCAATTTTTATTTTACATTAATTATACATTCCAAGCTTGAGTGAATCATAATGATATATTGTATATGAATATATTATTATGTTTTTTACTTTGATTTGGTGTTATTAAAGTGAATAAGTATGAGAAAAAATGTAAAACACTTTAGTAATTAAAGATAAATTTAAATTAAAAAAAACGTTTTCATGTATAATTATTATTAATTCGTAGAAATCTTATTTTCAGCACATGTACGTATGTGCACATAGAAGTCAAATCCCTGCATTATCTCTGGAAAAGGGTAAATAACAGTCTATTGATCTCATAAATATATAAACCTATGCTGAAATATATGACCCTTATGGGTCTTTATTATTAGATAGCTGAGTTATTCAATATTTTATGAAGTTTCAAAGTCACTACATAGCTAGTCCAGATCAATTACAGCTGCTTAAAAAATATAATTTTGTGCAGGCAATCCTACATGTACAAATCTATGCAATATGAAAACAAAAGACTCATGGGCCACATCATTCTCCAGAGGAACTGGTCATCCTGTTCTTAACCAGATTTCCCCGTTATAATACCTATTGTGACCCTGCCCTATCCCAGGGGTCATTTTTTGGAGAATTTAAAATCTACACTACCCAAGGATTTTTCCAAATAATTTTCAGCTTTTCTGGTACAATGGTTCTTTAGAAGAAGATTTTCAATTTTTTCCCTATACATTTCAAAGTAAAACTTGGATCCCCTATTGTGACCCCACCCTATCCCTGGTGTCATAATTTGAACAATGTAGAATCTACACAACCCCAGGATGCTTCCACATAAGTTTCAGCTTCTCTGGCCCAGTGGTTTTTGAGAATATTTTTCAATGACCCCATCCTAGTTTTCTCTTTGCTTGATTATTTCTCATTTTAACAAGACATCGCCCTTTATTTTAACAGTTTAATCTCCCCTCCACCCAAGGCTGCTTTGTACCAAGTTTGTGGTTCTTGAAGAAATTGTAAATGTGAAAATTTACATATGGAGATGGACAACAGATGAACAGAAATTTAAGTTCACTTGAGCTTTCAGCTCATGTGAGCAAAAAAGCTAATGAAGTGCCAGTACAAATGTTTCATTAAAGATGTATAAGTAATCCTTTCCACTCTTCAAAGTGTTTGCCATTGAGATGATTTAAGCAAGAGCAATTCCCCATGGCCTCCATATTGTAGGTCAACATTTCCAGATCCATTCATTATTCAACCAACTTCAATTTATTATATTGGTTACGGAGGTAAAGATAACACTATTTTTCTTTTGAATAATATACATTTGTTAAAGCCTCTATCAATTCACAATTTTAAGATTGTAGATATCCCTCCCCCCATATATTCCTTCCATGCATGTTTAAAATTGGTTGCTCAAGGAGGAAAATTCACTACTTTACCCTACAGGATGGCGGCAAAGGGGAATAAATCCAAGGCAAAATACGTCATAGGAAAACGGTCGATTAAAAACAAAAATAAAATTTTTTTCTACATGATGATTTCAGTTGTAATTAATTTGATATTAATGAATTGACTAGAGCACACATTACATTTGAATGATACATGTACAAGTAGCTTATGGTCTGTAGGTGATAAGAACTTTCTTTTCTCTAAAATATATGGAGTTATTGACAACAAGAGGTCCATGGGCCACATCGCTCACCTGACCACTGTGGCTAGGAAAAAGTAGAAATTGGTTTTATTAATGAAAAGTTTAAATCCAAAAGTAAACCTTTAACCAGTTATGGTTTTGCTATTCTTGAGAAGATGATTTTTAAAGAATTTTCCTATATATTTCTATTTTAAACTTTGGACGGCCATTGTGGCCCCACCCTTCCCCCGGGGGTAATGATTTGAAGTAACTTGAATCTACACTACCTGAGGATGCTTCCATATAAATATGATCAATCATGGCTTTGTTATTCCTGAGAAGAAGATTTTTCAACAATTTTCCTATATATTTCTATGTAAAACTTTGGTCGGCCATTGTGGCCCCGCCCTTCCCCCGGGGGTCATGATTTGAACAAACTTGAATTGACACTACCTAAGGACGCTACCATATAAATATAATCAAACATGGCTTTGTTATTCTTGAGAGGAAGATTGTTTAAGAATATTCCTTTATATTTCTATGTAAAACTTTTGTCAGCCGTTGTGGCCCCACCCTTCCCCCGGGGGTCATGATTTGAACAAACTTGAATCAACACTACCTGAGGATGCTTCCATATAAATATGATCAATCATGGCTTTGTTATACTTGAGATGAAGTTTTTTGAAGAATTTCCTTAAATATTTCTATTTAAACTTTGGACGGCCATTGTGGCCCAAACCTTCCCCCGGGGGTCATGATTTGAACAAACTTGAATCTACACTACCTGAGAATGTTTCCCCATAAGTTTCATTTTTCATGGCACAGTGGTTCTTGAGAAGAAGATTTTTAAAACATACTACCAAATTTTCATTAATTCCCAATTATCTCCCCTTAAATGAGGGCATGGCCCTTCATTTGAACAAACTTGAATCACCTTCACCCAAGGATGCTTTGTGGCAAGTTTGGTTGAAATTGGCCCAGGGGTTCTTGAGAAGAAGTCGAAAATGTGAAAAGTTTACAGACAGACGGACAGACAGACAGCTAGACAGACGGACGCCAGACAAAATGTGATCAGAAAGCTCACTTGAGCCTTCGGCTCAGGTGAGCTAAAAAGGAAATGACTTCTGTAACAGAATCACTGCATTATACATGTATCTCTTAAAAACTATTATTAGAAAAAATATGACTCAATATTTTTTACACAGAATGTAAATGAAATTTTAATCGTTTCGATTTTAAAAGCAACAACTACTGCAAATTTCTATGATTTATTCATGTACAAAGACTGATCAGTTACAAAATAATGTACATTACACTAAATAGTGAACAGCGTAATTATGATGAGGTAGAATATATCTAATATTTTCTAACTACTAAAAAAGGATATAACACTTTAAATAAGCATACCTCATCTTTGTCAATGTGACATTTTAATTGATAATTTTCTCCTACATCTTCCCATACATGTACAGTGAGTTCATCTCCCTCTAAACACTCTCCTTAATAATGGGATTGAATTTTGCTGATTCCCTTCCCTAGATTCTCTTCAAAGCTTGGCAGGGCACCAGTTCTTGCAGCATGATGGGCAGCGTCTTTGGCATATCGGACATAAGCACTCCAGGTAGTATGGTTATTCATATCAGTGTCACTCCATGCCACTTTGACATGGTAGATACTTGTTTTATCCGCCCTTGGAAATTTCTCTAGTTTGAAAGACTGAAAGTTCTTAGCTGTCTCTGCATATTTCATTTTCCACCAAGAGGGCAGTGGCTTAGGTCGCCTGGTTTCAAAATCAATACTGACAACTTGGTTGATATTGCTGATGAGGAGTTCATTGGTTTCTGATTTCAAAAATGAGTGTGAATTAAAGGATGTATTTCCAATGTAGCCTCCTTTCACAGTTGTCAACAGTGTACTTTTAGGTACATCTGGGTCATACAAAGCCTTGGTGAAACAGACCTCAGAAGTTACAAGGAATGTTAAACGGTCACTTGTCAGTTTTTCAAAGTCCCTGAATGTTCTGCCACTTTCATCTAATGGCTGATGATGAACAAACATCCTGCCAGAAACCACTAAGTTCATCATGTTCCAAATTTTTGGCTGACCTACAATGTGATCAACAAATGACTTCATGTTTCAAAAAATATAATAAACTGATTGTCTTACAGAAGTTAGCGATGCAATTTCTGTGTCCTTGTCATCTATGTGCAGAAATGGTTTAAAGGATACACATGCTTATGGACAGCATTTTATTGATGATTTATATTATGCATTTAATTAAATGATCAGTTACAGTGTAAAAATATATCAAATTGAATTAAACAATGAAGTATTTTTTGAAAATCAAATTACAAGATAATATTTTACTGAATTATGAATATAACAGATAAATTTTTTCAAAACTTTTTTTTGTTCTGAAATACTAGTATGTTACAAAGCACTTATTATCATTCTAACATTCAAAGAAAGACAACTCTGAGATAGTCACAATGTCTTCTACAGTACACCCTATTACTTAATTTAAAGTTCAAACATGCACAAAAACAATCAATACATGTAAGTTGTAAGTCATGTAGATTTCAACATATTCAACATTGTATCAAGATGAATAGGGCACTAATAACTCTTACATTATAAACAATAAGTGATTGACAGAAATAAAATTATGCTTATTTTTAACCTTTTCTCAACAGATTTATTTTTCTATGGCAGAGAATTCATGAATATGTTAGTTTACTACATATGCAGTAAACGAGTGATGTGTCAATTGCAGTGTAAATATAATTCTGGTAAGAATAATTACCATAAACATCATAATCTGATACTGTGGGCCCGGGGTGACTGACCACGGCCTCTACTGCCGTCTCATCTACAGAGAGAAGCTTAAATCCACAGTTCTTCAAAAAATGTCGAGATATCCTCCTAATAAAGAGAAAAGAAGATTATAAATAATTTCATATATAGATCTGTAAATCATCAAATATCATCTAGATGCTGATGCCAGATGGTATATTGTGTGTAAGTTATAAAAAGATTTAAATTTTTGTTGTGCACAATAACACAAGTACTTACTCTACATGTATGCATATATACTAATAGTATAATACATGTATATATGCAAGATTTACTTGTACTTACACATAGGGTGCGTCGATTTACCCAAAAGGACCCCAAAAAAAATCAAAAGGACCCAAAAGGACTCAAAATGAAAATATTATAATCTACTGAAAATTAATAATTTGAATTGAATTTGGAATATTACATTATAAGCTCACATAAAAGTTGGCAAAAATATAAATTTCTATTGTTGCAACTTTTCTTTAGAAATTGACATATGCCTTATATAGCACATCAAACACCAAATCTGGTCAGATAACAAGGGATAAGCTTGATTGTTTTATTTTAGCTGAAAATAAAGTATCTATAAATCATATTTTTACTTCTGTTTTACCATATCTTACCATATGATATCTAATGGAGAGATATATATATTTTTTTTCTTGTTCTAGGCACATGTTATCACGGGTGGGGAGGAGACCTCCCCCCAAAAGAAAAATACACAAAGAAATGTTTTATTTTAAAAAAAAATATGAAAGTGTTTATCATGTTTGTTGAATATCCATTTATTCTCTTTAATTCAAGTCCTTTTGGGTTGTTTTTAATTTCCTTTTGGGTCCTTTTGGGTTCCTTTTGGATAAATTGACGCACCATTACATATATGCAATTATGACATATCTTTAAATATGTTACAGGAATTCATGGTTCTCCAGACTAAGTAAAAATGATCATGACATTGAAGAACCTTGTTAATTCAAAGTTTATGTCTTTCAACATGTTCAATGTATTCAAATTCATAAGTTTGTGTTTGGAACTTGCCAGCCAAAAAAGAATTCAAGAAGAACAGAGGTATGAACATCAATCATTTATCTTTCAATAAACTAAAGCTCCAAAATATTTCATACGTGCAAAGTTAAAAGTGATATGTACATGTATTCTGAATAGCATTATCTGCATGGAAATCTATGAAACTTGAAACCTGGGGAGACCTTACAGTTACATTGTAACCTGAGAGCTCCTCATGTAATTCTGTGAATGACAAAAGATAAGTATATATACAAAGTAGGTCTACCGCTCTATATATACAATAAAATCCACATTCATTTTATAGTATAGAGTGGTAGACCTATACTTATCTTTTGTCATTTACAGTCAGAATAACCTGGGGAGTGCCTATGCAGTTAACAGCTTAAGGAGTAAAACTAGGTCTAATCATTTAAATTGCATGCGGATCTGTAGCTTAATTTTATATAGCTGTTTCAGTATTTTGTTTATATAAGCAGAGACATATAGAGCCATGTGTCTCTGGTTTAAGCTATTCTAAATTCAGAATATCTTGATATCAGATATATTGATAAAAACACCTTTTTTAGCATAATGATCTTGTTGATTATGTAATAAGCCCCTTCACGATAACTGCAGTACTACACTTTTGCAGGGCAAAATAATAACGTTTGGCGAAGTTTTTGTTGACAGAAATTTAAATGACGTATATTAAACAATTACTTTTATGTCTTATTTCACCAAAGTATTATATCAATTTGCACTGCAAAAGAGCAGTACCGCAGTTACCATGAAACGGTCTATTTTATCCTGTTGTGAAAAAAATACACATTAAGTAAATAAGTGTAAAAATCACAGGTACTTGCATGGGTCTTCGTTTGTAAATATGCATGTACCTTATTGATAATGATATGTAAAAAAGGTTTTTTTTGTTTTTTTTACATATCAATAATGTACATATATATTTATTAACTAAGGCCCAAGTCAGCTGCATGCTGCAAGTACCTGTGGTAAACTGGTAAAAACTAAAAATGGATTTCCATGCTAAGCCCCTAATAGGGGCTTAGCATGGAAATCCATTAAATTTTTAGTTTTTACCAGTTTACCACATGATTAGGGGCCCTAATCAAAGAACTTTATGCGGTATTAACCAATATTTGCCCCCCAAAATCAAACTTTGATGGAGTGATATTTAATTAAGTCCTTAAACAGGGGAGTATATGCTGACTTCAAAGCACTGAATAATTTCATAAGTAATGTCGTCATATGTACGTAATGACGTCACAAATATGACGTAAATTTCAGTTTTTTATGAATTTTACAGAAAAATGTACATATTTCGTCGATATTTTAAATAAAAGTCACCGAGCGCATGTGTGTTCAGGATAAATATGTTGATATAATGTGTAGAATGATAATATCAATGAAATATGTCAATATTATTCCTGAACACACATGCGCTCTATAACTTTAAAAGCTAAAATTGTTGAAATATTGTCCATTTTGTCCTTTTTCTGAAAAAGGATATAAAATCAGACTAGTTTGTGACGTCATAAAAACAAAAATTGTGAATACACTGCTTTGGAACTATAATATTTTCTGTTAATTTATATTTCTCGTACAATTTATTGAATTCAGCACATTTCAGGAAGTTTTCAAAATTTGACTTTTGTGGGGGCAAACAAATGCAATATACCGCATATAGTTCTTTACTGAAGTAAATTAGTTAATTTAAAAAAACAAGCAATGTTTACATACTTGTATCTTGGATTTCGAGCAACTGATGCCATCATCCAAGCATCTGCATTTGTAGGACGATGATTATTATTGTGTAGTTCTACTTTCTGACACAAATGTAGTCGTCCGTTTATTACACCCTGTATCACGAGCCCGAATTATTTACCTCACCAAACCCGATATTCATTTTCTAAGACTTCGCACATTATATTGTTTATAAAAGGAAAGCGAAATGCCCTTAGAGTCATCTTTATGATTGGAAATGAAATACACAAATATCACATTTGCACTTGTTCAATTAAAGCATTAAATAAAAAAAGCCCTTTATTTTTTAAACAATCAATATAGGAGTATAATTATAAACTTTACAGGTAAATCAATACATGTACATCTTTATATATAATAAATCAGTAATATAATATTAAAATTATCATTTAAAAAGACAACCGACAAAGGAGTGTTTAGACTTAGAAATATTAGTATTTTAATTATATGGTTGAGTTGCGTACATATATGTACTCCGAGCTCCGCTTTGCATGTCCACACCGGTTGCAGGGTTTATGCAAGCTATTCCCACTTTCTGAAAATCAGGTAGAAAAAGGTGAAATTTCACGTGGGAGTAGGTGGAATTTTGTGTATACAAATAATTAACTATGTTCTTAAATTTAGGTATTAAGTTGCTATTTCTTGTAAGATCTTTTTATTATTTCAAAAATCTGAAATAAATCATATTTTCTCATAGATGTATTCATTATTTTCTGTCTTTAAATGTACAAAATACAGGTAAATCTAAACACCTATTGTTATTTGCAAGTGGGAATAGGTGGAATTGAGATTTTTAAAAAGTGGGAATAGCTAGAAGACACCCCTGAATTAACCCTGAGTTCGCGGAGACTTGTTATGTACACGGTTGAAACCAGTCCTTTGTTTCCTGCTATTTAAAAGAGCCTCTCAAATAACACAAAATATACAAAAAAATACACAAACACAGTAGCGGCCCGGGTGTCTTCGCGACACGTGTCCCCACTTGTGACACGTGAGGAGAGGTGCCCACGATCACAAGGGGCAGCACAATGACATATTTTTATCCCATCTTCTACGTACATGTAGACGTGTATATATTGCAATTTTAATAATTCTGCTTTAATAAAAAAAGTTACTCTTCCCTTGCATTACTTCCAATACCTCTATTGCAATAAATGCAAGTGCATTGATATTAGTTTTACTGGAAGTGAAAAATGTTAAATGTGAAATTTAATTAACAATTCATTGTGGTTTAGACCACAATCATCACATCCATTTTCTAATGCAGAATTATACACCAACAGCAGAAGATCTAGAGTGTTAAATCTTATAAGGGTAAATTAGTCAAATAACTTTTTTTATAAAGGTCTCAAAAATGCCTGACTATTGTCAACGGGGAAATAAGTGATAAGGTTCCACAACTTACAAGTTTCCTAAAATGGAAAATAGGTGGAGATTAGTAATTTTAAAGAATGTTTATTTTTCAAGTTTTCCCATCTGGGAACCATGGTGGAAACCACGAGTTGATTGTCAGATATTTCGGGAAAAAATTATAAGAAAACATCTGAAGCTTGTTTCCAAGGGAAAAAAAAAGAAACTAAATATATATGAAAATACTGATGTCATGATGCCAATATGTTTCCAAATTTTGGGAATCCCGCGGTTGTATACGTGTAAGATGTGACAGACAGACGCCGGTTTAAAGGTGATACTGCGGTCTGCTCTGCAGGCGACACAAAAAAGAGTTGGTAACACTGTTACTGACAGATATAAATTTTAAGAAAAACTGGTCAATAAATATAAAAAAAAATTCAGTGTCTTAATTGATGTACACGTACAATTGTAGATAGAACGTACTATCGTTAAAATGATAATTATCGTACTACGAAGGGCTTGTCCCGAGACACATTTGCATGAAGATTATTCTAACTAGTACTTTTGGAATATTAGTGAACTGTGGCATTTAAATAATAAAAAACACGAAAGATGTTCATTAAAAGTTGTATGCTAACCAAACACATATCGAATGTGAACTAAGAACGACAACTCTAGTTAGATTTCGAATAGTTTTGCGACACACCATAAAGGGAGTTATTTTTCTTTTCTTGCTTAAAGACTATATTTGGCATCAATTTTCTTTTTTTGGGGGGGGGGGGGGGGGGGGGGG
>PRKT01000035.1:565896-581350 GCA_003671525.1 Saccostrea glomerata | reverse complement strand
GGGGGGGGGGGGGGGGAGGAGGTGGTGGTGGTATGTTTAATTTGTGGGTTTTTTCCTTTCGTGTTTTTTTTAAAACTCAGACTATTTACTTTTATGCCAGTAAAGGGCATTTAATTTATTTTCAAGATTTCCAGGGCAGATTTTTAATTTTATTATTTACTGATTTAAAAACAAACAAACAAACCAAAATTGACCAAAATGGAAACACAATTTCGCGGGGGAATGTGGTAATGATGGGGTAGCAGTGACAGGCAAGAAAAGACTCACTTTTTCCCTTGCCATTAATTAAGGAACTTTTTTTTTTAAAAAACATTTTAAAGGACAGATAATTTCCATAATCTGACCACTCCCTTCGAATAAAACGGCAGTTGATTGACGGATCAAACTTACTTATTTTGTTATGAATTATAACGTGATGAGATTTCTGGTAGGAATTATCAATACAAAACAAAAAAGAAAAAAAACTTCCGATTTTGAGTAAAGTCTTTAATTTAACAATTACCGTGGAAATTTTAACCGAAAATCAAACAATGCTACTGCGTGAATAAAATGCCCCTTTTGAATCCACTTTTGACATAATCAGAATTACCTTAGCGCACGTATATGTATAAAATTATGCTATGTGAATGTACTGATCAAAGGACAGCTCAAAGTATGGATAGATTTTTTTCAATCGATAAGAAAATTAATATAAAGCCTGCATGCGGCCGTGTGCCGTCAAAGAACCCTCATACAAAAACAGAATGTTCTGGTACATACTGAATAAACATAGATTATTCGTCTGGTATTTTAAAAGTTTGAATTTATACCATTTATTATTGATAAAAATCACTGTTTAAGATAACAGAATTGATTTTCGTTTTTTTTTTTTAAAGGAAGCTATAAAAGTCTTCACTGGACTACTCAGGTTGCTTTTAAAAGACATAAACGACATGCAAGCAAGAACAATAGACATCTACTTTTGCTTCTGTTAGCCAGAAAAAAAAAATTGAAGTCACGTGAAAAATGAGTTAAATTTTATTGGCTGACCAATTCTGAATTTAATCATTTTTTGTAGAGAAACCAACTCGACACCAAACTAAAACAAAATAAAGGGAAGAAATTCAACGATCAGGTAATGTTGTGCTTTATTTTCTGTTCTAGCTTATATTGTTATAATTTATACCTATAGAATTTTGACCTTTACAAACTACACAAAAAAGTCTTACATGTACGTTTCTGTTTGTATACATTTAAATATTTGTTCCCATAAAAATCTATATGAAAAAAGTCTAACATTTTCAATGTTTTGTTGAGCGGGCATATGATAAAAAAAAATATCGAAGTTTGACCGCTGAGTGAGATGTTGGACCGATCGGTGGGATGTTTTAATTACCGCTTACGTCACAGAATGGGCGGAGCTTAATCTCATTTTCATTCGTTGGTGTTCAACAGTTGCATCATGGAAGACAGTACAAAATACATGTAAAATAAAATGAAGGTATAACAAAACATTTATTGACTGATTTCTCGGACAAAATACGTTTTGTCGGACCCTCGAACAAAACTGTCTCCCATCGACCTAACGGCCTCAGGTAGTTTGGTTCTTGGGACTGACAAAACGCATGTTGCCCGAGAACTCAGTCAATAAATGTATAATATTAAACTGTGTTTATTTCTATTTGTTAGAGAAGATTGTGTCTGTATGCATTTACATGTACCTATTAATCATTCATATGCGGATTCAGGAATATTGATATTCTATAATTGTCTTCCTTTTCAATTATGAAATGTATCTCCATCACTTGGTGGGATTTCTTAGCAGTATCCTTTGGTCTCATGCTGAACTCATAAACATCTCCTCCTCCAAAGATACATGTATGAAGTCCTGAAATGTCTCAATAATTTCCGAACAGCCCTCGTATTAAGAATGATCTACGAAGCCTCATCTTCTTTTTTCCGCTTGTCGGAAAGACCCGAAAAGTTGCGGTCGATTGGGTCCCCCTCTCTCCCTCTCCTGGGTATATGTACCAGGTATGCTTATAATATTCATGAAGAAGAGATTAGATTATAGGCGATAATTGAAAAGTATATGTACGTAGGTAAACAGATATAGATATGGAAATAATTTAGGTGACTTTCAAAAAGTCGTGTTAATTTCGTTTTAATTTTCATCTAGTAATCACATTTTGTTAGATAACAAGGGCAATGTGTACACATGCTACATGCATGCACCTCACGAGATTGTCCGGAGATATCGATATTAAACCTGCCAAGATTGATAAATCCAGGCGACTTTTTAAAAACTGTTAGACCTACATTGCAAAATCGATTTAAAAAATGGTATGTGATTCGATAATTACTTCTTTTGAATGTTGAATAAAACATATTTTATTGAGAAAGTCAAAAGGATAAAAAAAACAAGTTCTACAACAAATTGAAACATAACTATAGTCTTCTTCTCAAACAGCATTTGTAAGTAACGAATTAATATACAAAATGTTTCTACAATTATGACTACATGTATATAAAAACTACGATTTTTTAAAGAATATTTCTATTAATGATAAAACTTTCAGAAAAATATAACGTTTAAAAAAAATCATATAGTTTCAAAGAAAAAAAATGTTTTGATTTTGTCCCACATATTAAGGATTATAACTACATGTATCATGTTTTAGGTGGGTGGTGTCAAAATGATAAAAGAATGACCATTCCATTTTTATCGAGAAGGGACGGGGGGGGGGGGGGTAATTTATTTTCTTGCAAATGAGAGAAATATTTATCATTTCCAAGATTAACAATTTTGGACAGGTCATTTATATTTGTATATCAACTAATACAAAGACTTAGAGGTGGGATGGTGGTACTTTGAAAAGCATCAGATAAGCCCATGCACTGACCTAAAGGGGGATCCCCCCTTTGGAATTTGCTGAGCTATCAAAAATATATACAAAACCAAGAAAAACCGGCCTTGGATCCCTTCATGGAAACGCAGATCTATGTGAATTGTAAAGGTATAAAGCTTTAAAATTCAACGTCTTATTGTTTGTCAAGAAATCGGCGCGAGGTTTAGAAATTTTTTGACCGAAGTGACCCCCCCCCTTCCCCCTAGAAAGAATTCTGGATCAGCGCCTGCATGCCTATTTATATTTTCAACTTTTTCAATGACAGATTATTTATTACCAAGACTATTTCATCCCCTCCATTCATAACTAAGCAAGTAAGTAAGTCTTCCAATGTATCAAATACATCAATGTTTTTTTTTGTTTTTTTTTAATTCCTCCAAAATATTAACTAAGGGATTATAAATGTATATAAATATTCCAATGGGTCATGTTTAAATATTTTTCATATAGGCTAAATGTAAAGAAAATGTCAAAACATCGATTTTTTTTTTCTCGAACAAGGCTTGTTTAAAAATTTGATAATTTTTTTTTACAACTTTTAGCAGATTTAATTTGAGTATAGCGCCTGAATGATCTACAGAGCGTCTAGCTAGATCTTTTCAACCATTCTGAACAATAAGAATTCAATATTAGGCCTTGTTCCCGCATAAAATCATCAAGTTTGTCGATAAGGAAATTTATATAAAGCTTGCATTCTGTATGTAATCAAAGATCTGTCTCCCGTATAACGTTGACTGAATGCAATTTACAAATTGCAGTTAACTGATATATAAGTACTTTTTTTTTTTATTTTACTGTATGATTCGACATTTTTGATAAAAGATTTTCCATATTAGGAAACTCCAAGTTGTTTTTAGAAAATATAAATGACAAGCATACTCAGTCTACTTTTGCTTCTGTTAACGAGAAAAAAAAAGTTAGTCACATGACAAAGGAGTTTAAAATACATTGGCTGATTAAAGCATGCATTTCATGCGGCCCGAACCTCACACAATGACCGAACGAAGTAGGAGAATGAACGATTTGACACTTCATCCGGGTAAATTTGGAATCTTTTTACTTCTTTTTACTATTAATGATCAATTGAAAATGTTAGATTTATCAGTCTGTAAATTATTATAATACATATACGGTCTATAAATGTTTGCTGATTCAACAGCTGTTCAAAGTAGATCTTTAGAGATGCACAGTTTTCCGTCACTTTCGTGCTTGTGATGTGAGCCGTTCAAGCGTATATCATTTTAAAAACAAAATTCATTCAGTAACAAGAAACATTGGTGCACGCACCAAAGTTATCAGGTTATGGGTCGTACTAAAGCCCAAGAATATGATTACTTTTATAGAGTAAATGTTTCTAAAAACTATGATTGGACAATATCAAAATGACCATTTACGCATAAATCTATTAATTTGGAATGAACATTTACTCCTTGGTAGCTGATTGATGAACGAAGTCCATGTCAATAATGTAAACGTTCTCCAGAAATCGAGTGGATTATATCAAGAGCAGTGCGACACCAACTTTAACTTCTGTGACATCATAATGGTCTAAAAATTATTTGATCTGCTACTATTGAGACAACACATTTCCGTTGGACCCTTAACATATTTCATTAAATACTTTAAGGCTTGCTACTCTTATTGAGAAGCCCTAATTAAATTAAAACTTTCATTAACAGTTAGATTATATTTTAAACAAAAAGGTATTACTTGACATTTAATGCAGTGTTACAAGTTGTTTATCGTGAAATGGCTAAGTGTTTAGTTGAGAGAAAACATCCTTTGTTTGAAAGCGCGCGAAAATAACTAGGCAAGAGCTGGTAAAATAAAGAGGAGTTGCGAAAACTACGACGACACTTTATAAATAGCCTGGAACTATATAAATAGCTTTAGGAATCTCGGCGGCACACAGCAGAATCATTCGCCGAATGTAATGATAGCAACCCAAGCTGATTTTTTATGTTGGGAAATTGTACACAAATTTTATGTCATTGGAAAGAGGTTATTAAAACTTGCATAATACTTTTTATTTCATAAAGATATCTTAAGTAGAACAAAAGTTATGGGAGTTTAAAGTTGCAAAATTTCAGTCGTTTTCTAGAATTTCTTGCTACAGTAATGATAGGTGTCAACTCGCTTGTGGATGGACCCGGCGCATTTCAAAAAAGTAGTTATTTCCTTTTAATTTATTTATTACTTGGCAGAATTTTATAAAACTTGGTACTCTGACTGAAAAAGTTATGCTCTTTCTGATTCTGCTGTTTTTATTTTTGTCTCTCAAAGCATTTATGCAGAAAAAAGACAATATTGTATAAAAATTCATAGTTTTATTAGGAAAACATAAATATGGTGAAATCCATGTTATCTTGGAAGATTGAAAATCAGCTGATTATCAGTCCCAAAACTCCAGCTGTGTATGGCAACATCTGAAAATATAATAAAAAAATATTTAAACACTGATATGGAATCTTGGTAGAAAAAATTCCAAGATTGAGGAATTTAAAAAAGATTTACCTCTATGACTTTGTACATCCTAAGGGAAGTGCATTAATATTTTCAAAATATGTGTAAACTATTACAATCATAATTCTCATACTGTCAGCTTATGTTATTTTCTATAAAACCAGACATGGTTTTATATATCTCTGAATAAAAAAATTCATCTTTATTGACTATAATTTGATATCTGACTGGGAAGATTTCGTCTCACAGTTTTAGAAAAAACGGATTCCTTGTTCACCATGTTCATGTGGAGATGTATTCAAATAGTCAAAATTATATTGGGTTAAAAAATATTTTATGAAAAAGAATTCATATAGATAATTTATATCGAAAAAATAAGGCATTCCTTTTGTATGAAAAAAGATTATATGATATTACAATCAAGAAAACATTACGATAATTTGAACATCCGAGGAAATTCGTTCGACTCTTGATACTATACTGATTGTGAAAATTACCCGTCAAAAGTAATAAATAAACTTATTTAAATCATCTATCTAATCTGTTTTATAAGTATTCAATAATGGTAGGGCCAACTATGCTTTATTTTTAGGTAAATCGTGTATCTGAAAGCCGTAGTATTTTCGAGTTGTAAAATTCCAAGATGGCGCCCGGTGACGCGTGAGAATTTATGAATGAAATTGACCTTTAACCTAAAATGCGGTTGGCTAAATGTTATTGCACAGGGTTGAAACTAATATCAAATGAAACTTCAGAATGTGTACTTTAAGAATATATATGTAAGTAAACTACTTACCGAAAACTTTTCAGGCAGGGTCGCATTAACTTTGGGGTGTCGTATCTTCGGTAATTATTGGACTTCGGTTTACTTACAACTTCCATGTTGTAGAGAGACATTAGATCTGATTGGTTGGAAAATTTCATGCATATTCATAAATATTTAGACTGCCGCATTTTAGATCTCGTGAACCCCGTAAAATTAGGCCACGCGCGGATCTTGTAAACTCGCCATTATCGATATTTACCGGTGTGTATTGACTTTAACGCTTCAAAAAACACTTTTATGAATTAATAAACATAAAAATATGCACATAGATCAAAAGTTTAATTTATCCTCTTTCCAAATATATAAGTTTTGTTTTACATAACGATAGGAAAACGTTATTTTAAAGATGTTGAAATGAAGTGATGTGAAATTTTGTTCAATTCTTAATGGCACACGGTGATCAGCTGGGGTTGCTAGTAATGATAAACACATGCGGTTAGCACGTGAACACAATATTATCATGATTATATTATCGTAAACAAACATTAAAAGAAAAAATTTAAAAGGATTATTTTACATGCAAATGATGAAAGTCGAATTAATAATCAGTATTTCTATTTTATCATAAATACACCCTCATCCTGCATAAAATTCCTAATCCCGCAGAAACTCATACACCTCTAAAAATCTTATTTCATAGAACGGAGATAGGCAAAAAGCTAGTATTATCTTTAAGGAAGTGATGTAGGCGATAGCCTGTCCACTTCTCAAAAGAGAATAGGCAAAAAGCTAGCTGCAGAACTGCAGCTCTCTGCTTGATAAATTCGGTTCTGTCTGAATGTTCTCAAGCAAAGAACTACATATATTTTGCACCTTAGGTCAAAAAGCCTGTTTATTAAAAGAAAAATATTGAAGTCTATAGTATTTAGAGTAATTTAAAGTTCTTATAATAATTGATGATAATTTAGATCCAGAATGAGTGTTGGACAGATTTGTCAAAATGCAGATAGGGATCCAGGAATTTTTTTACCAGGGGTGGTGGTTGGAGGGGATTCACCCCCAGTAAAAAAAAAATAAAAGAAAAATTTCTTGCCAAAAAGATTAACAGTAACAGATATCTCCCAAATGTGAAAAATCCTAGTATTTCACTGGGGCGGGGGTTGGGGTGGTTTGGGGGGGGGGGGGGGGGTGGTAAGTCATTTACTTAGTAGTTGAACTTAATCGTCATACCTACATGTATTTTATTAATGGTGGGGGGGTGGTAAGTCATTTACTTAGTACTTGAACTTAATCTTCATACCTACATGTATTTTATTAATGTAAATTTAGAGCCAAAATTATAATGGGAATTTTTTTAAATGTTGGTTGAAAATCTTTATCCACAAGACCAAAAAACATTGGTATTTTTCTTGTTAAATCTTTTTTTAAAGCAATTCTCTCCATTGTCTGAAATTATGAAATAGATACATTAAAAACAATCAATCAAATTAGATTGATTTTAATCTAAGTTGAATTTCCCCATGATTATTAGTATTTATATACCATTTATAATAATAGTTGGATTTGACATTGATTTTGTTCTGAATATAATTAAGATAAAATCTAAATTATTTGTGTGATTTCCCAACATATTATTTGAAACACAGGAAAAAAACATTAGAACATTAATAAAAAAAATTCAGTTGATTCTTTTAAAAAGATGTATTTAAATTGATAAGAGGGTAAGAGTGGCAAATTCCCTCAAAATAACCTTAAAAAAATGCTCAAAAAACCTAAAAAAAATTTAGCCACCTTAAGTGGACAGACTTCCTGGCAAATACATTATTTTACATATATTATAATTTATGACACAGTACACTTTTTTGATGACATTGCATCATTATACACATGTACATGTAGTACATGTACATAGCAAGGTGAAGGTAGCTCATGCATATAGGAAGGAAATTTATTTCTTTGGTCAAAAATTGTTTATTTTTTTAAATTTATTGCATTATATTTCCATTTCTAAAATTTTTGTCTATGATAACCCTTTGAAAGTAAGCGGAGTTGATTTATGCATAACGGGCTTTGCCAGTTATGCAAATTATCCCATGTTTCCTACTATTGTTGATGCCCTGGCATACTATACAAACTAGACAGTGATTCCTAAAGTATGCAACTTTTTTTGAACAGTTTCAAGCTATTTATAAATTGAGTCAGTTTCACTGAATGAAAAATCAATTGATATGTTTATAACTTGAGTCTTTAGTCTTTATTTAAATTTAAATAGAGATGGATGTCAAAGCTATACTGCTAGAACTGAGAAGTTGCTAGAAAAAGCTGACTATATATGGCATCAATTGGATCTGATGTGCCAGGTATTTTAATTTTGAGATCAATAATCTTGTTATCAAAATTGAATTATTGTAAAGAGGACATGATAATTTTGTTTGTGAACATTTTAATAATGTAATTTTTGTAATTTTAATGTCAGGTTTGTTGATATTTATCTTAAAGCCACTTTTAGATTGATATTAATTTATCTGTTAATTTATTCAGTGTTGGGTTTTTAAAGTTATGGCAGGGAAAAGTTTTTGGCTCTTTTGGTTGAAGAGCTTAGATGTAAGCATTGATAACAAGTGTCTATGAACTTTTTTTTAGCTCAGCTGCATAAGCTGATTCAGAAAGAGCGAGTTTTGTCCATCTGTCCCTCTAGCTGTCTATATGTCTCAATTAATATATAATTTTGTAAACTCTTAACACTTTGACTTGATGTGTTTGTGAAACACTATGCATCCGGCAGCAACAAAGTTCTAAAAAGCTATATTTAGCATATAGGTCACAGTCAAGGTCACAAAGTCATTGATCTGGTGTCATTTGAAAAAACTTAGTTAGTAGAATATGCATACAATTCATAAGAAGTCTCTATACTATGGTTCAAAAGTTATGGTGAAATTTTGAATAAGATATTTTCAGCATATAGGTCACAGTCAAGGTCACAAGGTCATTAATTTGTTGTCATTTGAAAGAGGTTAATTATTGGAGTATGCATACCAAATATGAAGTCTTTACATACCATGGTTCAAAAGTCATGGTGAAAGTTCGAATAAGATATTTTTATGCCCCCCTTCGAAGAAGGGAGGGCATATTGCTTTGCTGCTGTCCGTCGGTCTGTCGGTCCGTCGGTCCACTTAGTTTCCGTTCATTTTCTTCATAACCGTTGCACATACTGAAATGAAATTTGGTATACAGATTTATCAGATGAATATCTAGGCCAAGTTCTGTTTTGGGTACGATCGTGCCATTTTTTACAGAGTTATGCCCTTTGGACTTAGAAAAATTTCAATTATAATCTATCCATTTGTCCTTAAGGAGATATGAGTGGACATGTATCCAGTTAAAGATAATTAATGAGCTTAGTGTGGGAAGATGGGCATCTCTGATCATGTGTTATCTATATCTCCTGAGAATTCGACAATGGAAGGAAAGATCTCTCTTATATTATAGTGAATTTATATGTGTTTTTTTTAACAGTCAATTTACAGTGTCATGTTGCACAAAGATGACAAACAGTTCAAATTCATATTTTCAATGTAATAAAAACAATGTAATGAATTTTAAGTCAAGAAGAAAGAAAATGAAGAATGTTTCATTAGCTACAACAAATACAATCTTGCATTTAAAACAAATAGTTTTTACATGTCAATGCATGCACCCTATATTATTGTTCAAGATACCCATAGGAACAATAAATAATGATAAAATTTTGGAGAGAAAAGACCATGAATCCCAAAAGGTTTGATGATGGCTCCTTGATGAAGTTGGGAGAATTTCACACCTGTTGTATGTATATCTATACACACACTTGGATTATTAGAGAACAGAGGGAAAGATCTCTCTTCTCTAATTCTCTTGATTGTAATTTATTGCCTGTCCAAACTTTTATTTACCAGCTTTCAAACTTGGCAAAAGTATATCTAAGGTAGAAGGTGTGTCGCGGCCTATTTCAAGGTCACGGTAACCTTTAATTTAAGTGGATTTTTAAAAAAAATTTTAAGTATTTTAAATTTCATAATCCTAAAAAATGTAAAAATATAGTTGTATCCTTATTAAAAAATGTTAAATTAAGTAAAAACTTATTTTTTCATCATATACTTTACAGCAATCTGTAACAATTAAATAACAATGTTTTGAAAGGAATTCAGTTTGTCCCATGGGCATAAATATCAAGCACTGGTCAAGAAGAATTTTGATAGCAGAAATGTGCATGTCAAATTAGAGAGAAATTAATTAATGAGGTCATCGTTAGGAGCTTACTGGTAGTCTCTATAGATCTGATCATGCAGCTGCTTAATTTATCTCTTGGGAGTTGGGTAAAAAGAAATGGCCTCATAGTTGTTTGTGTTAATTAAGAGTTCTTGATGGCTATAGTCCAGATAAAGATCATTCAATCAGTGTAATGTAATTAAAACATATCGATGTTTTAGTGTATGATTAGAATTAAATTAGTATTGTATAATATATACATGTGTTCACTGAAAAAAAATTACATTTCAATATACATGTACTAGTATTTGGAACAAATTGCAGTCATGTCTCACTTAGAATTTTATAGTCTAAAGAATAATTTATTTTGATTATTTTTTTATTAGACTAGCATTTCCATTATTTCATAAAATATGCAATAAACAATTTAAAGCTGCATGCATATGGATATTTGATAAGCTCTAACACAGCCAGTTTAGAATTATATGATATATCATTTGTTATAATTAATCCCTAAACTGTAAGTCTCTTAGAGATGTATGTACAATATTTTAAACATGATAAGAAATGGAAATTAAATCATTGAAATTTGTGTCAATCTGTTAATCAAGGCTACCTGATTTTCTTGCACCCTAACCAATTTATGATTATTTATATTGAACAGTATTTGACGGGCGTATCATGCTGTGGCGGGGCACTTTATTGACAGAGTTATGCCCCTTGGACTTAGAAAAATTCCACTTATTTGCAGTTTCCCTTCATTTTCTCTGCAGGGGTTGCACAAATTGACATGAAATTTAGTATACAGATTCTTCAGCTGAATCTCTATGTCAAGTTGTATTTTGGGTAGGATCACACCATTGTAGACAGAGTTATGCCCTTTCGAACTTAGAAAAAATTCAAATTTGGAGAGGGGGGGGGGCATAAGTGTTTTACAAACATCTCTTGTTAGCATATAGGTCACAGTCAAGGTCACAAGGTCATTGATCTTGTGTCGTATGAAAGAGCTTAATTAGTGGAGTATGCATACCAAATATGAAGTCTCTATATCCCATGGTTCAAAAGTTATGGTAAAAGTTCGAATAAGATATTTTTAGCATATAGGTCACAGTCAAGATGACAAGGTCATTGATCTGGTTTCATATGAAAGAGTTTAATTAGTGGAGTATGCATACCAAATATGAAGTCTCTACATGCCATGGTTCAAAAGTTATGGTGAAAGTTCGAATAAGATATTTTTAGCATATAGGTCACAGTCAAGGTCACAAGGTCATTGATCTTGTGTCATATGAAAGAGCTTAATTAGTGGAGTATGCATACCAAATATGAAGTTAATTTCTATCTCTCACAGTACAAAAGTTATGGTGAAGGTTACAGTTGACAACAGACAGACAAAGAGACAAATAGACAGGACAAAAACAACATAATACATGTATTCCCGGGATCAGTCTGGGCGCATAAAATTTCTCGAGAGGGATGTTTAACAACATGCATGCAAACAAAGAAACAAAAATCATTTCAATTATGACAAATCTGCCTGAAACCAATTATTACAAAAACCATAAAAAATGTGTATGTTTATGAAGATATTTATTTTGTATACAGCACAATTTGGAATTAATAATTAAATGTTGATAGTCATTACATTTACATTTTTAAAAATGTTTTCTCTAATTTTGTTTTCTTAATTTATGCATCATAGGAATGCAGCACCATGCATTCAAGCGGAATACCCTTCTCGATGAGCTACAGAGTATACTTCATGAGTATCCAGACAATGAGCAAATCATCAAGGTAGGAGAGAGAAATGCAAAGTGATAATCTCCCTTGCAGAGTTGTCGTTCCTTCCTCTCTCAGACAACTCGGCAATATGGACTCGAATCAAGATTATGAAATACCAAATGTAAAATGCATTTTATTCCAAAGGTTTACTTCAAGTGAAACTAATAGATCTTGATAAACATATTTTATGTCTACCTTGAGATACAAACATTGGTGCATATATATTTAAATTATATATTGAGCACAAATTTAAATAAACACACTATATCTCCTGCATATCACTGAGCAAATGGTAGATGATGTTAAATGATGAAGATGATGAGCAATGATGAAGTGATTGCCATACTAAAATTTTATATGGAGGAATTCACTGACACACATTTTATAAAATTATTGAACACTAATGTATACCCTAAGATATTGCTGAATTTAATTTTTAGCATAAACAACATAAGTACATGAAGATTTTTGTAATTTTGAAACAATTAGTTCTTACTCAACCTGTTTGATTTAAATTTTCTTGAAGATATAATTTTGAGTGTCAGTAAAATTTTGTGAAATTTATTCCTTTAATTAATAAGCTTCACTTTTATAGGAGCTGTTACAAAATGCAGAGGATGCTGGTGCCCATGTGGTAAAAATGGGGTTTTGTCCCTCGTCCAAATCAGACCACCTACCCGATCCATACCGGCGGTATCTGTCTGTAAGTCTAAACTTTGAATGATGGCAGTAAAATCAGTAGAAATTCATTGCTTTGAATTCTTTTCCGTACATTTTCTCCAGAAATCATCAAGTCCAAGCTTTAATACAGAGTGCAAACAGAGAAGTTTGTTTCATTGCATGAATAATTAAACGCTGAATATTATTTAGTTCAGTTATCTCATAATTTTTAAGAAACCACATAATTAATGGCCAAATGGCCCATGTGCTTTAACGTCATTTTATTCGATGATACTTGCACTTTATTATCTCACATATTTCAGGGCCCGGCTCTATGTTTTTACAATGACTCGATCTTTGAAGAGGGTGACTGGGATGGAATCACAATGGTCAGGAAGAGCAACAAACAAGACGATCCACTTAAAGTTGGGAAGTTTGGGATTGGATTCAAGTCCGTATTTCACATAACAGGTACCGTAAAAATTTTGCGGTTGCAAGATAAACATACATGTACATCATCGCCAAAATTGTACTAGAAGCGTAGTTCAATCGTTAAATGATCGGCACTGCCGTAGCTATATCGTCGGTACAGTCGTCCAGGTCTGCGTAAGGTCGAGAAATGATCTTCTATGTCGTAGTACACGCGGCCACTGGTCGACCGGTCTGCGTAATATCGTTGTAGAAGTGTGTTAGCAGCGCATTTGACGTAAGGGCAACATAGTACAGTCGTTGTCCTAAAGACCATAATTAGCCAAATTGCTCGAATAAGACACCGATTGGCACCGATCCGCCCCGATCCAAAATATTTTTCAAATGATCTCCGTTAAGTCGAAGCCCTGTGTGAACGGAAGGTTAGCCTTGTTAGTATGTAACACTTGGCACAAAAACAATGTGACATATCACAATTTCATATTACACACACACATGAATATATATATATATAGGTAAAATTAAAATAAAAAAGGCAACACAGATTAAAACGTTAGCACTCTCATTACATCTTTAGACGTTTTAAAAAAGCATTTGTAAACCGTCTGAAGATGTAATGAAAGTGCTAACGTTTTAATCTGTGTTGCCTTTTTTATTTTAATTTTATACCTATATAGAAACCGGACACTGTGAAATTTTCAAATTTGGATATACATATATATATATATATATATATATATATATATATATATATATATATATATATATATATATATATATATATATATATATATATATATATATATATATATATATATATATATATATATATATATATATATATATATATATATATATATATATTTCAAGACATAAATATAGAGCTCAAAATATTCAACATAATGTTAAAGAATCATTCTATTATCATACATGTACATTGCACTCTGTTTAAAGGGCAATAACTCTTTATTCTAACTGAATAACTAAACTGAAGTTAACCATGGTTATTATATATTCTTGGTAATTGATTTTAAAATATATGTCAAACATATTTTATGATTATGTTTAATGTTTTATTTATCACTTAAAAGTATTGAGATAAAGTGTTTATCTAAAATAAGTTAACATATGAAAAATTCCTTCCAAATTGTCACAACACATTGTTATGATGTCTGGAAATGTTTAATACATTTATTTAGTAACTGAATACTGTATGTGTACAAAAATTAGTATATTCAAAATTTTGCGCAATCACCAGGTATGAAGTTGTTGGCATGGTCATGAATTAGCGTTACACATGTAGCGCTAAAAATTAAAAAAAAAAAATACTTATATTGTGTAGGAGTTTAAAGGCACTTATACACAGATTTGAATTTAATATTTCCTGTATAATATAACGACATGTATATTTTTATAGCATTTCACACAAAAATAAATTAAAAATCTTATTTTATCTGAAAGTTATTAAAACTTCTTATTTTTTGGCGGGTTTGATTAACACATCCTTGTACTTTCACAAGTTTTAACTTTATTCTTAATACTTAGGAAAAGTGGCAATCTTGTATATTTTTCACTTAAATTATTAAAACGTTTTTTATTTTGCTTACTTTAATGACTAGGATTATCAAATCTTGTAAGTTGATGTATTTTAGGACTTCACATCATGGTAACTCAAAAGTAAGTCATGGTGACCTACTTTTTAGCTCACCTGAGCTGAAAGCTCAAGTGAGCTTTTCTGATCACATTTTGTCCGTCGTCCGTCTGTCTGTCTGTCTGTAAACTTTTCACATTTTCGACTTCTTCTCAAGAACCGCAGGGCCAATTTCAACCAAACTTGCCACAAAGCATACTTGGGTAAAGGGGATTCAATTTTGTACAAATGAAGGGCCACGCCCTAATTCAAGGGGAGATAATTGGGAATTAATAAAAATTTGGTGGTATGTTTTTAAAAATCTTCTTCTCAAGAACCACTGTGCCAGGAAAGATGAAACTTATGTGGAAACATCCTCAGGTAGTGTAGATTCAAGTTTGTTCAAATCATGACCCCCTGGGGTAGGGCGGGGCCAAAATGGCCGACCAAAGTTTTACAGAGAAATATATAGGAAAATTCTTTAAAAATCTTCTTCTCAAGAATAGCAAAGCCATAAATGATCATATTTATATGGAAGCATCCTCAGGTAGTGTAGATTCAAGTTTGTTCAAATCATGACCCCCGGGG
>PRKT01000035.1:537299-557017 GCA_003671525.1 Saccostrea glomerata | reverse complement strand
GGGTAAATTCAAGCCTGATGTGCTCAGGTGAGTGCTGTGGCCCCTGGGCCTCTTGTTAATTTCCTTACAAAAACAATGTCATAGTTACATGTATTTAAATAACAAAATTTTCTATAAATGTTATTACTCCTACAGTTCTAGTCCTCCTGCGATACATTTTGCCACAAAAAGAGACTAAACCAAAGATTACTTTGTATTGCTGTTGCATAGTTTAATGTCCCAAGTAGTACCTTTGGTATATATGCAAGGCAGGGGGAATAAGGAAGCATACAAAATATTCTTCAGTGCTGCATTATGACGTCATAGTAGGCAAGATGACGTAAATTTTAGAAATCAAGTTTTCGTAATATTGGTATTTAGCGATGTAATTTAACTATAGAAAATGATTAGAAACGTGTAAACATTAACAAAAATAAAATGTTTTTATTTTGTTATGCTGTAACAGTCATTATGATTGAAATCTACCACCGATGACGTCATATGTGTACATCAAGTAACTTGGAAATTGATCATGTCGTGTAAAGAGAATTTGGCTAAGACGGCATGTTCAAAGATACGTAAAATGGAGTTTAAAAGGAAATATCGGAAATATTGTGTTAAATTTATATGGAGTTCAATAAATTAAACAGGTACGCTGATTTATTTTCATCGATTATGTTATCTTTCGAAGACAGTCAGCTATATAACGTATCCCGGTCGGCCTATCGTCCGTCATTCTTGAACAAAAAATGCAACAGAACAACAATAAGCTGGATATTTCAAAACATACGATTTGTACAGATTGAAAGTTTGCGTTTAGACAAACTTGAAAAGTGCTGCTAGAATCCCGAGTTAAGCATGGTTGTACGAAAAATCTCGATTCATATGTATAAAATTAAAAACAAAAGGTAAGGTTTCGTGCGAATGTGTGGAATAAATATTTTACGGACAAGCTAGTGGGATTCTAGCAGCACTTTTTTGACAAAATAGATGTTTTTCAGCAATATCAAATGCTCAAAGAAATTATCAAACTCAGGGGTATTGTTGTTCTGTAATCATTTTTATTAAAGAAAATTTTGCTATTAATAGTAGTCACGTGATGCCGTGGCGGTGATACACGTCGTTGCGTTAGACACGCTTTTATCTGAATGCAATAGTAAATAACAGTTTACGTTTATCAGTGGTTTTGGTAATTTATTAAGCTAAATTTTCTTCAAAAAGTCTAATTTCCAAAGAAATTACTTATATGATTCCTTAACATACCCGCGAAATCTGTACAGTTTCAGTTCCATCAGAAATGTCAACTTTTCTTGTGAACAACACACATGTATTTTGAAAAAAAAATCTTTGTAGATACGGTTTGTGTTATTAGTGGAGCCAGAATTCTGTTCATCGACCCCTTGTCTGAGCTTCAGGATCCAAACAAAGTTTGCAGTATTGCCCCAATAGCAAATTACGTGCATCCAAATGTGTGTGGTTCAAGGGGACTCGAACCATTGTACAATCTGTTTGGAATTAATGAAGGGACAGCCAGAAATGGGGAGTTCAAAGGGACATTTTTCTGGTTTCCCCTTAGAAAATCACCATCACAATTGTCAGAAAATACATATTCACCCGACAAAGTGGAGGATCTGTTCAAGTCTTTTAAAGAAGAGATGAGCTCTGAGCTTTTGTTTTTAACCTCGATTGAAGAAATAGGAATATACAAAATTGAGAATGGTAGTTGTGAATCTGAGTGTACTATTGCTATAGATCAAAGGTGTGCAGAGGAAACTAGAAATGAAAGGCAGAGCTATAAGGAAAATATCAAAGACATTGAGATAAATATGGCAGAAGATGATAGATGGATCAGTCTGTGCGACCCAGTATGGATGAAAAGTATAGTTACATACAGGATCAGGATGAATGGAATAGAGACCTTCCAGGAATGGTTCATAGTTCAATATTTCCATGCAGGAAGTATGAATAAAGAGCTAGCTTTCAAATCTCATCAGAAATCGGCGATCTAAATACAGACCATATATTGGAGTAGCAGCCAGACTTGACAGACCTATTCAGTGCAGTCAGTTATTTTGCTTCCTGCCTCTCCCATTTGAAGATGAAAGTTCTACTGGATTACCTGTTCACGTTAATGGATTCTTTGCACTTGACAGTAACAGACAGCATCTTAAATGGCCATCCCATGATCAAAATGTAAGCCACTCACATTTAGAAAATGACATGCTGTGGAATGTACTAATGGTACAAGAAATATTACCTGTGGTTTACGTGGAATTTCTTCAGTCGTGGCAAAATGATAGGTTTGGATCCGAATTGAAGGGGAGATACCTGGAAATGTTTTATCATCACATCCCAAGAATGTCAACAATAAGAAATCATTGGGCGTGTGTTGGAGAAAAAATACACCAGCATCTACTTGAGTCCCAAATTCCCTGTCTTGAGAGTAGAAATTGGATTCACACTAAAGAAGCACATTTTGCCATCTTTGCAGAGAACACCCAGGAAGAGAAGAAAATTGTCACAGAACTTTATCAAAAATGTACAAAAAAGGTCGTAATTTTGAAAGAACACGAAGACCTCTTTTATTACTGGAGAGAGCGTGATAGCAACATTGATTTAAAGTGTACAAATCCCAAAGAAACTAGAAATCTTCTTAGGAGAGACCCTTCATACAAACAGTTACTCGCCAGTAGTAAAGACCATCTTCTTGTCTACATATGTAGAGATAAACTTCTCTCAGATTTAGACGGAATAGAGTTGTTACCTCTACGAAATGGGAGATACGCAACTTTGCAATTAAGAAAATACTGGCCTCAAGATACTTTTTACTTATGCAATGAGGAAGAGCTGCAGATCCTAACTGGGAAAGATAGTATTCTGATTTTGAATCCAGACACCACCTCGAAAATTGGAAAAGTTTTAGAGTCCCTTGCATCAACAGGTAAACAATATGATAGAAATATCTTTTTCCAAAAAGAATTACAAAAGTTGCCTTTCACATTTTAGTTAATTATATCTTTTGTTGATATAAATCAAATGCTCATTTTTCGTTTTACACATACAGCCTACACTATACATTAAAATTCAGGGGGCCGGGCAAATTATTTCAATATATCCGTAATTCATTATAATCACGAAACTGCATTTTTTAGGGTTCAATCTCGATCTAAAATGAAGAAGAACCAACCCGAACAAAGTAATCTGATCAACCGAACAATAATATTGTTATCGTTCATATATACTACTGAACATATTACATGGAAAATTAGTGTTTTATATAAAAATGTTTCTTTATGTTGCATTGAAAAGACAATCTTCAACCTCATTATAAAATTTCCCGATCACATTCTCTTGCGTTTTGGAGAAAAATCAAATGTTCATTTTTAGTTTTACATATACATATGAACTGTATATGCTTTGTAGCTCTGTCTTAAAATCTTTAAATCTTCGATTGCCTTTGGACTTTTGTGTATAACATCTGCATTTCAGAAGTATTGGTAATGGAAGAAAATATTATGAAACTACATACATAATGTTAGATACTGTAGTCATAAATAGAGAGTGAAAACAATGAGTTAACTGTTAAGCTGACAAAAGGAAATTACTTTAATAAATGTGAATGTCAACTATTAAGAAAAGCATAAAATAGAATTGGCTTAATATTTAAAATCAAACGACTTTGGAAAACTTCACTGATATAGTTTAAGAAAGAAGAAATGTTGAAATCATGAAATTACTGTTTTATTAATATATATTTTCTTTATTTTGCAGGATACTATTTATTCCACAAAATGAATGTTGATTCCTGTTTACGATTTTTGAAGGAGATCATCCAGCAGCAGACAGAAAGAATCAGAGATCCGGGGTTTTTGAAAGGTAGCGATGCTATATTTGGAGAACGTTGGTTAAGGAAAGTTTGGTCATATTTAAGACTTAATTGTTCTTCATCTTTGGATCTTGTTCGTGATCTTAATATTATTAAAACCAAAGAATCAGGGGTACTCAAAAAAGTATCTGATGCATTTATCAGCGAAGTTGCCACAAATGCCATACAAGTTGAAGTCTTGAAAAAATTCAAAATTTGGATAGTTGATATGGATTTCCATGACCATCCATTACTTGCACCAGGAAGGGGAATTGTTGAAGAGAGTACAGATGATGGGAAGAAAAGGCTTTTACAACGTTGTATAAATAATGGTATAAGCCCCTTTAACAACACCTGTTCGGATGCTGAGAGGGAGTGGTTCAAAGAATTCTTACCTGTTACTCTCTCAAAATCATTGATCTCGGCTTTGGAACAACTTAAGTTATTCAAATGCTTTTCCAGTGTCCAGAAATCGAGTCAGATTGGTTACAAATCCATGAGGGAGTGTCGTTATGTGTACGTTGGCGATAAAGACTTTCCAATTCAGTTTCCGAAAGTAATGATTATGTCATCCACAAGAAAAGAGGAGCGACTTCTCTCCGAGCTTTCATCGGCAAAAGTAGATCTCACAATGTGTGTACAGGAATCGCTTGAAAAAATCACAAATGGTGACCGTCGAATATCACTCGATGAGGAAAATAAACGAAGGTTTTGTTTTTATGTTTTGGAAAAACAATCAATGCTTAGAGACTGGTGGAAGATTCAAACCGATTTGAATTCAGTCAAATTTATCAGAAATGGAATGGAAATACATTACTCTGCAAACGAACTTTATGATAGAACTGATGAGTTGCTTCTAAAGCTTTTTCTTACAGAACATAAATTCCCAAAGGAGGATACAGAAAAGATGGACTTGATGAAGCATTTGCAATTTCAGAATAGAAACAGTCCAGCATTTAGAAATGATGTTGTAAAAACATGTAAGCTGATTGATTCGGGGAATGTTGAACCAGATATCAAACTGAAGAAGTCAAAAGCCCTTTTACTAACCTTTCGGCAAAACCAACCACTTTTTCATTCGATTCGCAATTCAATTCGCGGATGTAAAATTTTACCATATAAGCAGGACAGGGGCCAAAAATATCCCCTATCAATGGAATGGTATTCGAATCAAGAAAAGTTTGTTTCCTTGGATGTGATTTACAGTTCAAGGTTTGAATACATTGCTGGATCAGTTCTACCCACATCAACTCAAGAATGGGAGGAATTTGTCGATACCAATAAGGCACCTCAGTTGAATGCAGTCATACGGCATTTTTGCCTGGCTACAAAATGTTACAGAGAAGACGAGCATGCTGAATACAATTACATAATGAGAGAAGTATATCAGTTTCTAGCTAATGAGAATTGGACACCTTTTGCGTCGTCAGTTCCTCAAAATTGCGTTCTCACAGACTTTGGATTTATAAAGGCTGCAGATATTTACAGTGAACGGAGCAAAGCAGATGTAGATTTAGCACCGTATTTCATTCCATTGCCAAAGGAGTACAACAGCTTGAAAGAATTTTTTGCCAAACTAGGTTGTAATAAATACCAATCTTGTCATCTCCTCGTTGAAGCACTGAAAAAAATTAAAGAAAATCAATCAGAGGCAGAAGACATGAATGATGACCACCAGGACTTGGAGAAAGTTGAGAAAATTTTGAAGAAACTGTCAGAATCAACAGAAGAGGAATTATCTGCAATAAAGGAGGATATCCTGGTACCAATTCATAATCAAGATTCAGCTATCCTAACCTTTCGGTTTGCGCACGAATGTGCATACTCTGATTCAGATTGGTTCAGCAGGACGTTCACAGAAGAAGATAATATTTGTCTTGTTCATTCAAGGATTGACAAAGAGGTAGCAAAGAAACTTGGCGTGAAATCATTAAAAAAATTCACATTATCAGATGCAGAAGAAGTTTTCTCTGAATTTGGACAATCAGAACCATTAACCCAGCGTTTGAATCGACTTTTAGAAGAAGGGTACACAGATGGACTGTCTGTTCCAAAGGAGCTGATTCAAAATGCGGACGACGCTGGAGCATCTGAAGTGTATTTTCTCTATGACGAAAGAGAAAACAAGGATGCAAGAAGTTGTCTCATAGACCCTGGAATGGAAAGTTGTCAAGGACCAGCATTGTGGGCTTTCAATAATGCTGTTTTCTCTCCCAGTGACTTTCAAAATATTCAAAAACTTAGTGGAGCAACAAAGAAAGAAGATTCTACAAAAATAGGGAAATTTGGCTTAGGTTTTAATGCAGTTTACAACTTAACCGATGTGCCAAGTTTTGCGAGCGGAAATCATTTGGTATATTTAGATCCACATGGAAAATATTTAAGAGAGGCCATCACCCGCACCTCAGATCTCCACATTTTTTCCTTATTCAAAATATGGAGAAAATGCGGACGGGAGTATTTGGACTAATTTTCCGCATTCATTCCAGATTTTCGTAGATTCAAATTTCCAGATTTTCTCCGTATTCAAAATATGGAGAAAATGTGGATGGGAGTATTTGGACTCTTTTTCCGTATTCTCTCCAGATTTCCGCATTTCCATATATACAAAATATGGAGGTATTTACTTGGTTGATAAAATGCGGAAATACGGAAATCTGGAGAAAATACGGAGTTAATCACATGGTTATAAAATGGCTTATAAAACCGCTACATGATGCATACATACATATTTACAAAACCATCAACAATGTACAAAATTATATACAATTTATTATATCATTATGAAAAAAAAACATATAAATGAATGAACAAAATTACACATTATGTTCATGAGCAATGTATTGGATCATATCTTTGACAAACAAATAGGAGCATGTATGGAAAAAAAACTGGAACTCTTATTTTAGCCACAAGTTCATCGTGGAAAAAATGTGGCATTTTTTAATATTCATATATAAATGAAAATTTATTCATTCTATTTAAGCAAAAGTGGGAGTGAAATGTTCAACACTATTAGGTATTGGGGAAAAAATAACAATTGACATAGCATTGAATATTTACAAAACAAGAAAAATTTTAGACATTTTTTATCAATCTGGATCACATTTGCCATTTTCTACCTGCATCCCTGATTCATATTTCTCACAATTCAATTTATATCTCAGGTCTGTGATTTACACCCATCTGTCCAATAAAAGTTTTCTTCAGACTTCTTTGTATTAAATTTGGAAGGTCACTGCATGTTTAATTTCTTGCAGCAGCACTTGCGGTCGAATTGGCAAATCCTATCAATTAAAAAAAAAGTACTTAAATTATAATGGTGCAATATTAATAAAATTTAAATTCATTGCTTTTATTCCTTTTAAAATCTTTTTATAAACACAAGTTTGGGTTCTTCAATTTTATATCAATTTGTTTAAAATATTATTTATAATAATGACAATCATAGTTGACTGTTTTTAATTAAACAAGCAATAAAAAAAGAAAAAAAAGGATATATATACCTCAAACATAACCATCCATGGACCAAGCATTAAGCCTGTTAAAATCGCAGTAAGTTGAATAACCACTTTTTCTTTTTCAGAAATCTCCTCCTCATGCACAGACGCTACCAAAAAAAAAAATGTATGGTAAATCATTGGTAGAGATTACAGCCCATGGCTCCCCAAAATTAACACCTTTAATTGTGGTTAACCATAATAAAATTCTATGAGCTGATTGAAAGATTTGAATCATGGGCATATTGGCTGAAACGTACGTTGCCTGGTAGCTCAGTCCTAGGCCTAGAGTATTTATTTTCATCATCACAGTGACACACATGTTAAAAAAATATGACTGACCTACCGCATATTAAATACATGTATCTGCATCTTTTGGTTGATACAGCAATATGATCTCAGGCTGTCTTGTCAACAAACTTCTTCCTTTAGACAGAGCAGACGTTGCAACATGGAAGCCAAGGTTAAATTTTGGCGGTCTGTTGTTTAAATTAATTGATCACTGAGCCCGACTTTTTGAAACATTCTTCCGATCCCGATCAAAATGTACATAACATTCAGGAGAAACAGAGAACTGCTGTTAACTCCAAGACAGTTTATTTGCACCCAAATTTTTTCGGGGCGCATATTGTTTTTGTCCTGTCTGTCTGTTTAGCTGTATGTCTGTCTGTTTGTCTGTTTGTTGTCAACTTTAACCTTCGCCATAACTTTTGAACCGGGAGACTTAGAGACTTCATATTTGGTATGGATACTCCACTACAAAAACACTTTCAACTGACACCAAGGTCAATGACCTTGTGACCTTGATTGTGACCTTTATGCTAAAAATAGCTTTTTCGAACTTTTGCCATAACTTCTGAACGATGAGAGATAGAGACTTCATATATGGTATGCATACTCCACTAACTAGGCACTTTCAACTGATACCAAGGTCAGTGACCTTGACTGTAAACTATATGCTAAAAATAGCTTTTTCGAACTTTCGTCATAACTTTTAAACCGTGAGAGATAGAGACTTCATATTTGGTATACATACTCCACTAATTAGGCACCTTCAACTGACACCAAGATCAATGACCTTGTGACCTAGACTGTGACCTATTTGCTAAATGTAGCTTTTTTTCTCTCGAATTTTCATCATAACTATTGAACCATACATGATAGAGACTTAATATTTGGTATGCATAATACACTAATAAAGTGCTTTCAAATGACACCAAGAACAATGATTGTGTGTCCTTGACTGAGACCCATTTGCTAAAAATTGCTTTTTAGAACTTAATGTTGCCGCCAGGTCCTTCAGTGTTTCACAAACACATCTTGTTCTTGATGAAAAAATTCTAAGTCCAGAGCTCCGTATTTTTTCCAGATGAAAAATATTCTAAGTTAAGAGTTCAATATTTTTCCAGATGAAAAATAAACTAAGTCCAATTCTCCGTATTATTTCCGTTTATTTTCCGGATTATTTCCGTATATTTTCTGCTTTTCCGTATTGTTAATTTTCTCCGTATTTTTTCCCACATTTTTTCCATATTAAAATGAGGAAAAAATGCGGAATAATGCGGAAATCTGGAGATCTGAGGTGCGGGCATACACGAGAGAAGTCCAGGGATCAAGCTCAATCTTTTGAATAAAACCATGCTTCGTAAACTTGAAAACCAGTTTAAACCTTTTCAAAATGTGTTTGGATTCAAGTCATCAGAATTTTCAGAAGAGAAAGGTTATAATGGAACATTATTCAGATTTCCGTTGCGTACAAGACTTCAAGCTGTTGACAGTGAAATCAGTAGTAAAGAATATTCTCAAAATGAAATGGAAAAGCTACTGAAAATGTTCTGCAAATCAGTTGGAAATATGCTCCTCTTTACTCAGAATGTAAAGAAAATAAAAGTATTTCATGTTCAAGAAGGAAGTACAAATCCTGATGAAGATATGGAGCTGGTAGTTACTGTTAAAAAAGAGGAAAATTTTGAAAATTCAGTGATTTACAACAATGGAAATGTATTAACTGCTGCATCAAGGCATTGCTGTAGTTCAAACCAACCTTCACGATTTTCAACAATGTGTAAAACAAAGATAACAATTTTTTCTGAGGGCCATCCATGGGTTGAAAATTCAGAATCCAGAGAAGAAAGTCACTGGTTAATATCATGGGCACTAGGAACAAAAAAGTCTTTCAAACTCTTTAAAGAGAGAAGTAGTGATGGGGCACTTCCACTGTCAAGTGTTGCAATTCCAGTAGATGTAATAAATGGAAAATGTTCTCCTTGTTACCTATGTGCGGGACCACCTACTTTCAATAAATATGGTTTCTATGAGACAAGTCATCTGTTTTGCTTTTTGCCATTGCCAATTAGGACTTCATTGACATTCCATGTTAATGGAACATTTGCTGTATCATCTGATCGCCAGCGGATACTAGTAAGAACAGAGGATGACAAAGAAAATACTAAACAAACGGTCTGGAATAACTGTCTGATATCTGACGCAACACTGGAGGCACTTCTTGAGCTCCTGAACACTTTAAAACATACCACAACAAACGAAAGTGCACATTATGAATTATGGCCAACAGGTAGTGAGGACTGTTTCTGGCAGACATTTCATCATGAATTTTATAGATGTATTGTGGAGCGTAAATTGCCTTTATTTAAAACTCATGTTGGATACAGGAAATTTCAAGAATGCATTTTTTTGCACACTGATGTGAAATCAGACAAGCAATTACATAGGATTGCTGTAGATATATTGAAGAAAACTAAGTTAGATGGAATGGTCATTGCAGAGATACCTGATGATGTGTACAATGAATTAGAGAATTGTCTTGGTAGGCAATTCTTAGAACGTGTGGTGACATATGAGAGGTTCATCACTAAGAGCTTCTTGCCAAGTATATCTCTATTCACAGGAGAAGAATATGACCAGATAGTCCTAGGCGCGCTCAGATCAAGAAACGATGTTATTCTTTCAGCATTGAAAGAAACTGAATGTATCACAACTTACCCAAGTGGAACAAAAAGATCACCAAAATGCCTTGTTCATCCACGATCAACTGTATCTGGAATATTCATAACAGAAGATGAACGATTTCCTACGGATTTATTCTGCAAAGAAGATGACTTAGAAATACTCGTAAAGATTGGAATGATGAAGTTTGACGTGCCCTTTGAACTTTTTCTTTCACAAACAAGAGACATTATAAACTTGTCGAAACTTTGTGCAGAATGCGCTCTGCTTCGGTCTAAAGATATTGTCAAATATATACAAAGGAAGTTTCAGACATTTTCCAATGAAAATTTACACAATATTTCTTCTACACAGTTTTTACCAGTGGGGAAAAAACCAAACAACTGGCCTGTGAAATGGCACAGTGAAGCAGAGTCACAACAATGCAAGTTGATGAAGTGCAAATCGCATGAAGAATGTAAAGATAGTATTGCATTATATGGAAAACCAATCAATTTATATTTTCCTTCTGTTCAAAAACTTGTTGGATGTTCACGAGCTGTGATTGGAAGATACGATATGTTTCGCTATTATGAAAGGGAACTTCAATCACTTGGTGTGAAAAAAGAAAAAGAAGTCGATTTGGAAACTCTTAAAAATCAACTTTGTGAAATTACAAAGGATCCAGAAGATGCTCAAAACAAGGACGTTGAGGACATTTGCTTTGAAATTTATAGAACTTTTGAACAGAAAATAACAGAACCAGGCGTGACAGATTTTATTCGAACATACTTGTCTCATCTGCCTTGTGTTATTACAGAAAGGAAATTTGTATACCCAAAACAAGTTGTATTTTCCTTGATGCATGATTGTAGTCCTCACTTTTATGGTTTAAGACCAAAGTATGCCAACAGGTTTCCATCTTTGATGGAAACCATTGGTGTTCAAAAGTCGTTCGAATCGGAGGATATAGTTCAAGTGTTGTTTCAGATGAAAAAACAGTACGGCGATCAACAAATGTCTGAAGATGATTTGTCTCTAGTTTGCAGAATGGCAATTCTATTAGAAAACTGTAACAATATTCCAACAGAGAATCTCTATCTGCCAGATTCGAATGGCATCTTGTGCCATATAGATGATTTATGCATTGATAATTTTGACTGGATTGCAGAAACTGTATCGATGAGGTTCTTAAACACTGCTATACCTCCCAAGGTAGCACAAATGGCAGGGATCAAGTCTAAAAGAGACCAAAGCATTTTAAACGATTCTGAAGAGCTTGGAGATGAATTTGGACAACATGAAGAACTTACAACTCGAATCAAACGGATTTTGGATGGATATCCAGAGGCATGTATATTGAAGGAGCTTCTTCAAAATGCCGATGATGCTGGTGCCTCAGAGCTGCACTTCATCAAAGATTTTAGATCACATGGCAACGAGCACATATTTAGCGACAATTGGAAAGAACTGCAAGGTCCGGCACTTTGTGTTTATAACGATAGTGTATTTACAGAGAAAGATTTAGCAGGAATTCAGAATTTAGGAATAGGAAGCAAAGCAGATGATCCCACATCTACAGGTCAATATGGTGTTGGCTTCAATGTTGTTTACCATCTTACTGATGTTCCATCCTTTATTACAAGAGACTTTGAAACTGATTTGGATACCTTGTGTGTATTAGACCCTCACCTGAAATATATACCATGTGCATCTTCAACAAAACCAGGTCGAAAATTTCGGAATGCATCTAAAACAATCGGTACAAGATTTACTGACATTATGTCTGGCTATTTGGAGAAAAGTGGGATTTGGAAATCATCAAAAGGCACTTTGTTCCGATTTCCACTTCGTTGCAATGATTCCTCCCTGTTGTCTCAGAAAAAGACTACTTGTAAAGAATTGGAGACACTTTTAAAAGACCTTGAAAAAGAGATGGCTGAGTGTCTTTTATTCCTAAACAACGTTCGAACAATTTCAATTTCATCAGTAGATGAAAATGGTACTCTCCGACAAGAATTTTTCGTCAAGGCAGAAACTTTAACTGAATCGCAAGAGAAAGTAAGATTACATCAACTGGTACAAGAAGTTAGACAACAATCTAAGAATAACCCAGAATATGTGTGTAGTGTGAGTAGAAAAGAAATTAAATATAAATTGAATGTAAATATTGACAACAAGTACACACAAGAATGGCTGATTGTTGTCGGATTTGGTTTTAAGGACAAAAAGATAATTCCAGACAGAATAAAGAGAGCATATAAGGAAAGACGCCTTGCTTTATTGCCTAGTTCTGGTGTAGCCTTCAACCTTAAGAATAAAAAGCTTATCAAGAATCAGGATGGAGCAAAAGGCATCCCCTTGCCATTAAATTGTTTCAAAGCATACTGCTTCTTACCACTCCCACTCATAACAGGGTTGCCAGTTCACATCAATGGACATTTTGCTTTAGATCACGAAGCGCGTCGCAATATTTGGTGGCCAGATGATGCATCATCAGATATCAAACAAGAATGGAATAAATGCTTGATTGAGAATGTGATTGTACCAACGTACATTTCAACACTTCAATATCTGAAAGCTACATTGTTTCCAGATGTTATTGCTAGAAAGCCATGGAAACAGTTGAACAAATTTCATCAAGCATTTCCTTGTATGGGAGCTTTAAAGGACACATTATGGGAATATACTACAACAATATTATACAACCAAATTGCAGAGAAAAAAGACTGTTGTATATTTCCAATTCTATGTAGAAATTACGAAAAGTTGGAATTATCAGACTGTAAGGATAACGATGTGGAGGGTCAGACAGAACCAGAATCTGAAAACAAAAGTACAAACAATTCAGTTGTACAAGAGGGGCCATTAGAAATCAAATGGGTGGCTATAATGACAGGATCATTTCCAGCTTACTTTGATGAAATCAAATTCCAGTTAAAGACCGATTTTAAAAGGCAAAATTACAATGCATTTTATGGACAAAATTATGCAGAAATCATGCGTTGGGCAACAAAAAGATCGGAATTTTTAGCAGGCGTTTTGAAAGACATTGGGATGAAACTTATTGAATCACCATTGTGGATATATGACAGTATGGAACATGCTGGTGTTAAAGTCCAGAAAGTTTCTCCAGGAGCCGTTTTGCAATTTTTGAAATCGTTTGGTGCTACTGATATTGACAAGTGTAAAATTGATGAAGTAAACGTACATGTGTCCAAGACAAAATTTCGATGTGTCGAAGGAGTAGTGTCTCTCCTTGATTACTGTTTAAAAGACAATAAATTGGGCGTCGTAGAATATGAACATGTTCCTCTTCTTTTAACAGCAGATCAGCACATTCGCCAGTTCAGTGATATAGACATTGTTTTTATAACTTCTTTCCCGGAATTACTACCTACATCTGCATGCAAAATTGTGCATTTGGCTGAATTGTCCTTATTGCAAAATCGTAAAATTTTTCAACCTTTTGTGAGAAATCTTCAAATTGAGGACTTTGCAAGCCATGTAGCACATAATGTTCCCTTGGGGTATTGTAGAGGATTGATAGTGTCCTGGAATAAGACTAATGATATCCCAAATATTAATTGGATGAAAAAGTTTTGGTGTTTTCTTTCGGAGAACCTTAGCTGTGTTGAAAATGAACAGTTTTATCAGAACAAGTTAGAGAAGACACCTTCTAAGGAAAAAGATCTCCCTGTTGTGATACTTCGTAGTAGAATTGAGAAACATCTAGGGGAATGCAGCTTTTTTCCTGCTTATATGAATAATGAGCGCGTACTTTACCCATTTAAAGATGGAAAGCATGTATTGAAAATAATCCGTAATTTTGACGGACCAGAACAAGAAGCAATGATACAGTTAAATGTACCAATCGTGGACGAAAACTGCTTGTTAACCACAAAATATGGGTACTTCCTTGCAGAGCGGCGAATACCTGAGCTTTTACAGTCAATTGCTGCAACGCTGGAAAGCGTAATAGATATTCTGGATTGTCTTTTTTATAATAGACAGAGTTTGAAATTAGAAAGAAAAGCAGCTTGCCAAGTAATGCTAGAATTTTTTGCTAAACGCGTTGAAACATTGAAAACGAAGGACGATTGTCAAAGCAAACTCAGAAGTCTGCCCTTTTTTTGTGGTTTAGATAGCAATTATATTACATTGTTAAAAGAGACGATAGTAGTGTTGCCTGCTGGCGTTCCTGTTGATGGTATGAACGAATTTGGTGCAGAGAAGAACATTTTGTTTATCAGATCAAGTGGCTTGTCATCAGATTTCTTGAAGTATTTAGGTTGCGTAGCATTATCAGAAACGGAAGTTTATATTGGATACATACTACCCCATTTTAAAATCATGCCATCTACGGCCATAATGTATCATTTGAAATTTATCAAGGATGTTGTTTTACCAGGTCTGAATTATTTTCCAACGGAAAATGAGAAACGGCAGTTAGCAGCATTGGAATATTTACTTCAAAATATCGCTTTCCTTCCTACAGAATTAGGCAGGTTAGCGCGTGCCTGTGAATTCTTCAACCCACACAAAGAAATTTTTAAAATTGAAAATAAGCTGTGTAGTGCATCCGAACTGCCCCTTTTTCCATTTAATGAACCAGAATGGGAGTGCTTTCTTGTTCATTGCGGAATGAAAAGTGACATTACTCCAGAAATATTTGTGGACTTTGCACGTCGTTTGCAAAGGTTAGCGAACTCTGGACTCTCGACAAAAGTCATTGCGAATTCAAAACTTATGATGAGAATACTATTTATTGAGAATACGGACCTTTTAAAGAGCCCCTATTTGATAAATGAGATACCAAGTATAAGGTTTCTTATTCCTCATCATATGAGACGAATTTACTTGTCACTGGCACCCCAGTATGAAAATGGAAAAAGACTTGTTTCTTTCTGTGATTCAACCTTGCCTACAAATGAACTCCTTGTTTGGTCAGTGATGGGAGTTATCTCTGAGGATATAACTAATATGATGAATAAGACTGACATCGGCATAGCAACCAAAAACCTGGGTCTCTGTATAACGCCACCTATGCATATCATATTAGATCATACAAGGATTGTATGCAGTTTTCTCAAAGGTAAAACAGAAGAACTTTTTGCGAAAAATGATGAAGTCGAGGAAGCTGTTACCACAATCATGACTAAAATATACAGTTATTTACAGAAAAACGTAAATGAGGAATCCAAAGAGGAGTTAAAGACTGTGCCGTTCATTTTTATTAAAGATAGAAAATTGCTTGTATTACCTGAACAGGTTGTTTTGGAGATCAACAAATATGAGGAGATACCCCCATATTTATGTAAAGCTCCATTGTATTTTGGTCAATTTCACTCAATGTTTGAGATGCACGGAGCTGCAAAATCTCTAGAATCCAGTCATGTAGCGAAAGTTTTGTATGAGATATGGAAGAAATCAAAAGGAAATATTCTGGAACCAAATGAAAGATGCAGTACTGGGAAAGCTGTGCAAATTTTGTTTTCCAAACTTAAAACTGAGAAAACTGTTGATTTAAAAGTACCAACCTTGTACCTTCCGAGCAAAAAAGGAAACTTGATTTGTAGTAAGTCTTTAGTATTTGTAGACAACAAACTTTTAGAAGAAAGAATTGGCGACAACATGCCAGATATAGATTTCTTTGTGGGATTCAAAGAATTGAGCATGGATGTTCTTGATCAAGTTTTAGAGATAGGTTTACTACCAGAAAAGCATAGACCAAATTTACTGTCGAAAGTTGTTGTTGAAAAAATAGAATCAGACTGCAAATCTTATACAATTCCGTCCGACTATGGAACAAAGCTTCAGAGATTTTTACACAGTCCTGAGTTTTTTGCTGGATTATTCAGACTTGTAAGAGATGACTTTTACAATAATGACAAGAGTTGTGGAGAAAAGGAAGAAAACGATATTTTGGAAAAACTTCAGTTAGTTGTTGTACTTTGTGTTGAAAGATTGACAACTGTGATGACGTATGAAAACAAATCACTTCCCAATACATCAAAGAGCAGATTTTGGTTTTCAACAGAAGAATATGATGAAAATAACGACATAAAATTATTCATATATTTCAAAGTTGTCAACGGTACAAACATGACAGTGTGGATTGACAGTATAGCTAAAAGAGTATCAAAAAGCTTAAATGCATTTCTTGGTAAACCTTTAAAAGAAAATCACATACATCTTCCAGATTTGATAAAATGCGTACAAAATTCCGATACAATAGAGGCAGTGTTGGATGATCTAGAAATAAGAAAGATGGACGAAGGAACTTTATCCAATTTTTTCCCATTTATGCCAGAACTTGGCTCAGAAATATCAATATTACTTCACCATCTTTTAGATAACTCGTGTACCTACATAGAACCAGGAGAATTGGTGGCATATGAACTGTTTGATCCAATTATCGATGAAGATGACGCTTGTGACACAGAACCAGTATATATTTTGGCAAAGATTTTGAAAACTATGTCAGATCGTTCGGATTGTTGTCCAAATGCTGATGAATGGAGCATCCGCTATCTGATAGATGTTGGGAGTGAGGATCCTATTGAAGCTGTTGCGTCTAAAGTATATAAATTTATGAGAAACGATAATACCGAAAATAGTGTTGACGTTGTTGATGGCGCCGTTGTGTTTAGATGGAATAATGACAGAGTCAAAATGTACATCCGAGACGTTCTTAGAAATGCATATAGGAGGTCAGATGAAGAATTTAAAAGAACTGTGAAACGACTTCTGCTTCAATATCATCCTGACAAACATCAAGACAACAAAGAGTATTTCAACGAATTAACTGTTTTTATTCATTTCATAGCGAAAAGACTAACGGAAGGTCTATCAGTAGATGACATTGACATTTTTGAAAGTTTCAATAGCTCTTCAGAGGCCCCAACGTCTGCGTTTGCAAGAAATTGTTACAATCGTGGATCCTCTTATGCAAGAAGCCAGCGCAGTTATCAGTCTCATGGAGGATCTGGTGATTTCTTTAGACAATTTTATTCCAGAGGTTCTCAACCGGGACAGGCAAGGAGGTGGTTTCGACAAGCAGAATCTGATTTCCGAGCTTCATCTACTGATAAGATGCAATATGATGCATACAACTGGGCGTGTTACAAATGCCATCAGGTACAATATTCTTTTGATTTTCACAATTAAGAAAGCTCTAAACACTGCACAGTAAAGAACTCTACGCATAGGGTAATTTTATGCAGTTGGAGTGATCTGCTCTTACAATTAAGATTTTTATTATGCCCCGCCATGATTATGGCCGGGGCATATAGTGTTTGTCATGTCCGTCTTCCGTCACACTTTGCGTTTAGCTCTGTTCAAAGCTAAGTTTCAAAGAAACTATCCAAGATATTTTCATCAAACTTCATATGCTGATAGATATTTATGAGAGCAATGGTTCGTCTAGGGATGAACACTACCAGACTTGCTTCGGATGCTGGATGTGACCGACATTTTCCAGACATGTGACCAGGTTAAAGTTTTAGGAGCAGGTCCATTCCCAAGGAACTATATGCCCTACTTGGACCAAACTTACATGGATGATGCATCTAGGGATGGACACTACCAGACTTGCTTCGGATGCTGGATGTGACCTACATTTTCTAGATGAGTGACCAGGTTAAAGTTTTTAGAGCTGGTCCATTCCTAAGGAACTATAAGCCCTACTTGGACCAAACTTGCATGGATGATGCATTTAGGGATGGACACTACCAGACTTTCTTCGGATGCTGGATGTGACCTACATTTTCTAGATGAGTGACCATGTTAAAGTTTTTAGAGCAGGTCCAATCGTAAGGAACTATAAGCCCTACTTGGACCAAACTTGCATGGATTATGCATCTAGGGATGGACACCACCAAACTTGCTTCGGATGCCGGATCTGACCTATATTTTCATTCCCAAGTAACTATAAGCCCTACCTGAACCAAACTTACATGGATGATGCATCTAGGGATGGACACTACCAGACTTGCTTCGGATGCTGAATCTGACCTATATTTTCATTCCTTAGTAACTATAAGTCCTACCTGAACCAAACTTGCATGGATGATGCATCTAGGGATGGACACTTCCAGACTTGCTTCGGATGCTGGATCTGACCTATATTTTCATTCCTTAGTAACTAAAAGTCTTACCTGAACCAAACTTGCACGGATGATGCATCTAGAGATGGACACTACCAGACTTTCTTCGGATGCTGGATCTGACCTATATTTTCATTCCTTAGTAACTAAAAGTCTTACCTGAACTAAACTTACATGGATGATGCATCTAGGGATGGACACTACCAGACTTGCTTCGGATGCTGGAACTGACCTATATTTTTATTCCCAAGTAACTATAAGCCCTACCTGAACTAAACTTACATGGATGATGCATCTAGGGATTGACACTACTAGACTTGCTTAGGATGCTGGATCTGACCTATATTTTCATTCCCAAGTAACTATAAGCCCTACCTGAACCTAACTTTCATGGATGTTGCATCTCGGGATGGACACCACCAAACTTGCTTCGGATGCTGGAACTGACCTATATTTTTATTCCCAAGTAACTATAAGCCCTACCTGAACTAAACTTACATGGATGATGCATCTAGGGATTGACACTACTAAACTTGCTTAGGATGCTGGATCTGACCTAAATTTTCATTCCCAAGTATCTATAAGCCCTACCTGAACCTAAATTTCATGGATGATGCATCTCGGGATGGACACTACTAGACTTGCTTCGGATGCTGGAACTGACCTATATTTTTATTCCCAAGTAACTATAAGCCCTACCTGAACTAAACTTACATGGATGATGCATCTACGGATGGACACTTCTAGACTTGCTTAGGATGCTGGATCTGACCTAAATTTTCATTCCTTAGTAACTATAAGCCCTACCTGGACCAAACTTGCATGGATGATGCATCTAGGGATGGACACTACCAGACTTTATTCGGATGCTGGATCTGACCTATATTTTCATTCCCAAGTAACTATAAGCCCTACCTGAACCAAACTTGCATGGATGATGCATCTAGGGATGGACACTACCAGACTTTCTTCGGATGCTGGATGTGACCTACATTTTCTAGATGAGTGACCATGTTAAAGTTTTTAGAGCAGGTCCAATCGTAAGGAACTATAAGCCCTACTTGGACCAAACTTGCATGGATGATGCATCTAGGGATGGACACCACCAAACTTGCTTCGGATGCCGGATCTGACCTATATTTTCATTCCCAAGTAACTATAAGCCCTACCTGAACCAAACTTACATGGATGATGCATCTAGGGATGGACACTACCAGACTTGCTTCGGATGCTGAATCTGACCTATATTTTCATTCCTTAGTAACTATAAGTCCTACCTGAACCAAACTTGCATGGATGATGCATCTAGGGATGGACACT
>PRKT01000035.1:494417-533054 GCA_003671525.1 Saccostrea glomerata | reverse complement strand
CTTTCAATTTGCGTCCGACGCCAATGACACGTGTAGCACACCTCTGTAGTACGCAGATTTTTTTTGGTCAGAGCCCCCGTCGCCCCTCCCCAACATTAATAACCATTGCTACAGACCTCTGTCATATCATTTGGATTGCTGAAATATCATATTATTTTGCGAGCCTTTTGCACAAAAAAAATACCGATGAAAATACCGATGAAAACTTGTTCTATCTTCGTTAAATGAGGCTTTTTTTCATTCAAGTTGTTAACATGGTTAAGATACATGTATCTATTATACTGCAAGTTCTTTCTACTTTTTAAAATATTTTTGCCATAGAATCAATATTTCGTTTGCATATAAAAGTATAATTTATGTAGAAGAGGGAAATTCGGATCCACCAATGAATATATATATATATACGATATGCAGATTTAAAAGCGCGATTTGCCAATGAATGGCATATTCTAATTCAAATAGGGAGAATTATTCTACGGGCAAGTTCCCTAAGGGGCGTACTCTCCAGCATTATCGCGCATGCGTTGCCTGTTGTTTGCCCATGGTATCCGGTTTAACCTCGCTTATATATTTACTGCGTGGACCTCAGGGTCCACGCAACAACATCCAACTCCAAGTTTCTTGAGTTGGTACATGTATGCATCCATCTTGCTAATTCATAATAACCTTGTTAGACGTGTACCCGATAAGTCAATTTAAAATATGATCAAAGAGAATTTAAAACAGTACATGAATAAATGTACATATAACCATAATTAGATTTATCTATCAACAAATTAAACATTACTCAGTATAAATAAACAACAGTGATTATTTTCGCTTATAGTCCATTATCTAACATTTTGTGTAGAAATAACACAGGCACTTATGTTTCCCCCGCTTTCTCTGAAAGTGAAAGAAGAGTCGTTAAAACGAATAAATCTAACCTTCTCTTAATCACTAAATTTTTACTTGATCGTTAAAATGATCTAACACGTACACGATCTAACATGTATGTAAAAACTAAAATTCTTTTTATAGAGGTTGATCCAAAGTTCAGCCTTAATCAATGCGTTTTGTTTAGTTTTTTTATCTATCATACTGTGAGTTATACATGCAGTTCGTTACACTTTCTTCTATAAGGAGAGGACGTTCTAAGTTTTTAAGAACTTGTGTCCAATCCTTTTGTTATAACATCAAAACAATAAAATATGTTCAAACCAAAAAAAAAAAACAACGACTCTTCTTACTTTCTCGCTAAGCCTTTAATTAATTACGAACTGCATGTATAACTCACAGTACTGACAGACAAAAGTATGCAATAAATTAAAAAATAAAATGCTTTCTTTGTTTGTTATTACTGGAATTAACGGAAGCAGCTGTTGCAGAAAAAATACATAAATACATACGTAAATTTTTTCTGCAATAGCTGCGACCGTTAATGCCAGTAATAAAAAACAAAGAAAGAAATTTTTATTGTTTATATTTATATCTGTTTGAATAATCATTTAAAGAAGGATTATAAATATTAATTATTGTATTAATGATGCGAAAGTCTGTATACGTTTCATTGATGGAACAGCCACTGACCAAGAAATTTGTACAGGCGACATGCCGACTGTAGTTCATGCAGTGATTAACGCAATGGGTTTTCTTAAGTAATAAAGGAGAAAATATTCAGCGGATGTAAATATAAGTTTGTCAACCAATGCTTATTAATAAAACCCCGCTCTGATGACACAGAAGGCTCTCATCTGTATTTACTACTAGTAACAAAAATAGTTTAAGGAATCAAATGTTATGCTTGTATCAAAATATTTAACAAACTTGCAAGTTTTTAAGCATTTAATTAAATAATAATGAAAACATTCAAAATCTAAATTTTGACTTATAAGTCTATTCTCAGTTAATGGTCTTGGGGCCTGAGTGTGGGCATTAAAACTTAAGCAGACAAACTGTAGATTTGATAATATGACAGAATGCCTTTTTCAATTAAAAGCCAGGGATTATCTGTTTCTTATACACCAAACTTAGATCTGTGAAATGTTGAGAATTGGGGTCATCTGCACGTTGCAAATATATTATTGTTTTAGAAAGACCTACGCAAAGAAATATTGATTTGGCGCCTATTCAATAGTAAAGGCTCTCTAAATGATAAGAGAAAATGACATATATTGACAAAAAACTTACTTCGTTTTCTAAACTTCTAAGGAATTTAAATAAAATATCGATAAAATTAAAATCTTTTCTACCAAACATGGATACTAGTAGTCATTTACTGACGGGCTTACGGAGACCTCACGTGATTTGTAAGGTGATGTCACATGATGTGCAGTTATAACTAAGCAATCTGTGTAGACGAGTTTCATTCGTGGGGACCAACCTTAACAGTAAGAAAGAAACTAACAAAGGTAATATATATCCTTTTTTCCATAAAGTTTTCTTTAAATTTCTATTTCTTATCTATGAAGCATAATACATCGATATTAGTTTCTTGTAATAAAAATCAAAGGACTTGAATTACTTGAATTTAAAATCAGGTAAGCAATACATCATTATTTAAAAAGGAGCAACGAGGTCTGGTCTCAGGATTGTGAAACAGAACTTAAAACTTAAAAATCAAATCCTGAATACCCTGTAAGATATTTATTATTTATTGAATTTATCTCTAATTATATAATTTTGCAGATAACACTTTTGTAAAACAAATTTTGTTAAACTGTTTTAACCGTTGTATTTTGGCCTGTTTAACTCCTAAAACATTTTAATACAACAAAAAAAACTTGACTTAAGCTTTAGATGTGTCATGATACCGGGGCCTGAATTTAATCAGATAACATTGTTAACATGTCTTTATTCTGAATTGTGATTCATAATTATAATTGAACCTGCACCAATGTGTGTTGCTGCTATTGTGATGTCATAAAGGCATAGTGTGTTAATTGTGAGATGTCTTGTTTATCAGTTTAGATTTAATTTTTCTTTAAAAAAAGATAAAGTCGAAACACATGCATGTGATCACATTAAGATTAATCGTAACACAGATATATTATAAAAAGAGATATGTCAGGACATCAATTCTTCTTTTCTATCCGTTCTTTATTTTTTGGACAAATTCTTCCCTTTTCTTTACATCTACCTTACAATAATTTGAAAAAAAGTTATGTAATCTATTGGCTATTGAGGATGTATTCTATGGTTACAAAACCTTTTTTACATAATATTTAAGGAAATGTTATTGCAATATAATGCAGTTATAGAATGTGCAGTCAGTGTGCACGATATTTATTCATGCACGACAACTGCAACAATAAGGAAGAAAGCAAACAAACTAAAATTTGTAACCAGCTCAACTGACCTTATTTCAGATCGAAGGATTTCAGTTTATCGTTATCTACCTGTCTTGTGTTGTATGTAGTGCTGTCTGTAAGTTTTTCAAATTTTTTAACTTTTCATAAGCACTGACACATTTTCAACTCTCAAAGCATCCTTTAAAATGTAATAAAGATGATTCAGATGAATTCATGTGATATATCACATTTATTTTCAAGGCGGAAATAAAAAAGAAATTCTGAAAAATTGGTCGCATCATTTTTAAACTATTTGAATTTAAATTACGAATTAAAACTTCACATTTAAGGTCAGACGACACATTCCTCAAAAATATGTTTTGTATATCTTGGTATTATATTAAAAAAATATTCATATATGTCATTCTTTTTTTAAATCTACATTGTTTTCAAAATGTTTTTAAATATAAGTACACCAAAAATTGTGATAAAGGCCATTCAGATTACCCATAAGGGTTATAATAAGAAACATGACCTTGTGGTATCTTGTTCAAGTGTCTGGTAAGGTATCCTAGTTTTTTGTGAGGAAACTTGTCAATGTACTAATACTTCAATGACAAATTCATAGGAAAAATTATATATTTTAGAGGAACGTGTCGTCTGACCTTAACAAGTAAATTCTTCAGAAGATATAGTTTATTGATATCATTTGTATAGTTATGGATCTAAGTTTTGTGTGAGATTTTGGTGTGAAAGCTACACAGACTTGCTATACATGTATTTCATGAAGATCAATATGCTTATTAGGAGGCTTGTGTGATTTACCCACCGATAATGTACATTTATTTAATAAAGGTTCCTTATATTCACATTTTACATCTTAAAAATGCATACGCAAATCATGCTTTGTACATTTTCAACCTTTAACTTTCAAGTGTTAAATTCACGCTTCCAAACTCTTAATTTACATAAATACCACATATATATACACTCACCATGTGGTAAGTCACCACTCACACAGGTCTAAACCTCTTATAATACATGTAAATCTTACCTTCCATGGAAAAAAAATCATCTTTGATAATATAATTCCCATGGGATATCTAAGTCCCTATAAGAAAATTGAAAATCCAGAGAGATATTTCAGAGTTGCTGCAGAATACCAAGACAGAATTTAATTTCCTAGGAGAATTCACTTTCTTATAAGAGAGACAAATCCTACAGGAAAACGTCCTACAGGAAAAAATTCTCAAAAAGAAAACATTCTCTTTTAAGTAAACGATTTTCATAGGATAAAAATCCCTTAAGAATGGAAAAATTATTATTTGAAGATTATCATTATTTGTCATTTATTTCCCAGTCTGGAAGTATTGATTTAAAAAGAATTCTTGTGAGTTATTTGATTCTTATATGACTTTTTTGAGTGCCATCTTACATGCAGACCAATTTTAATATTGATAGTTGAATATTTGTCTGTGTTAAAGCAGAGTTTTGATTTTATATACCTTGAAATATACATCCACATCTCTTGTGAGACCTTAGTATAATCATAATTGTAATCGATGTTTATCATGTACTCAAGTTTGAAACGGTTATATCAAGGGCTAGAGTGTTATGGTACTGTGCAGAACTTGATCTTTGAGACAAAGCAGAGAGGTTGAGATTAAAAATGATTAGCATATCTCCATAGTTGATATATAGTTTAATTGTGACCAGTTCTTATTCCATTTTTGTGATCTTTCTTGCCCATCGACTGATCTTGTAATTCTCGTCAGCCAATGTCTTTTTTATGAATGTTTTATAAATTTGTTTTTTTTTTTCATGAAAATTGAAAAAAAGTAAACATAACGAACAATAATCGATCTAAAAAAACTTTTATAATTTTTCCGTTAAAAATTCCAATTGTGTTGAACACCACATTCCTTAACCAACTCAATTGTATCTTCAAGATGAAAGTATAAAGATGCATGGTTTTATCGGAAAAAATATTATTGTTTTAATTTCTATTTTTATCTATGATATTTTTTTAATAGGCAAGTGTTAACAATATAATTGAATTTGACAAAAAAAGTTATATAAAATTTAAATACATCTCATTATATCTAACCTTTCTGTTTTCAAAAATGAATGCATCCATTGCATTTGATACGAACAGCAATCTCCACTGCAGAGTTGCCGTTCTTTCCTCTCAGACACTTGCACAAATGGTCTGACAAATGAAGCGTAACAATTTCCTTAAAAAAAAGTCTTGACAAGAATAGACATGGGTTACCCAATATCGAAAGATATTCGACTTTTAGATTTAATATGTTTAACAGTGTTTAATGACGTTTAAAAAAATAAAACTGCACTGTCTAGTTATAGACAGTATATTTTGTGAGTCCGTAGCATTACGGTCATCCAGTCTCCTAACCATGCTAACAAACAGTACACATACCTATGTCCACAAGACCAGTTAGCCTTGGACTATACACACGTGCGATAGAGTTGTCAAACGGACTCCCGCAAACAAAGAAGTTATGATGGCAGACAGAAATTTTTTTCATAATTAGATCACATGAATTAATACAAATTCTGATTAATAAAAATTAAACGATTGTCAGTTTAGAAATCCCCGGCCAGTTCGGCTTTTGTTACACATTTTATAGGTACTCTCCCTATGTGTAGTTTGTCTACACAGGTGCAGGAATCTGCTCAGGGATTGAAAATTCCGTCATTTAATATACTACACACACAGAATGATTTTTTTTCTCTAAGATGAAACTTTATGATAATTAACGAACAATTAACATGATTTTACTACAGTTGTTGATACAGTATAATCAAATTCATCAGTGAAAAAATATCAACCGAAGAATGACCTAGATATTCTCTGTTATCAAACATGTTAAAAATCAAAGTACTGAAAGTACTGTTAGACGGAGGCTTCATGTATGAGAGAACACAAAAGAAATATATATGTCATACATTGCTGTAAAGAATATTATGAGAAATAATGTGTAGTTTTTTTTCTTCAATTCAACATTTTTTTCAAAGGATACTCCAATATTCATGAGGTTTTTGGGATATTATAATTTCATCTTTGTAATGTAAACTTCGCCTTGATTAAAGTTCACTGTTATTTAGATGAGATACTTTCAATATTAAACCTTTCAACGTAAGAAACAGTTATTGACTAGGCCTGGTTGACATAAAACTTAGACGGTCTAACTTTTCATCCCAGTCTCACTTAAGGAATATATAGTGGAAAAGTGAGACTGAGATCAAAAGTAAGTTTGTCTAAGTTGTATGCCCCCAGGCCCGGTTTGATGAATGTAGGTTTAGTATTTTCTAGTCATGAGCCCACTGGCAGAATTAAAAGGGGCCCCTGGCCCCCTCCCTTTTGAGTCCAAAAAATACGCAATATTTGATAAATGAGTGTTTTAATTGTGGCTGTGGGCCCCTTCCCTGACCTCAAACTGGTCCCCCTATTTCAGAATTTCTGGATTCAGCACTAGGCCTCAGCCTGTCAGGAGTCTCCATATTTCAAGATATCTTATTTATAGGTCACAGAGACCTACTGTTAACATAATTATGACATGTAACAGCTACCAAAATCAAAATTTCTCGGCCTTATTGTAATAATGTTATGATATGAGCTAACATGGAAAAAGAAGCAGCCAGGTAATTGGACATGAACAACATAATATAGTACAGTTTGTCTTAAACCTTTGGGATACAAAATGGGGTGACCTAGCATGAAAGCAACACAGAATTTTCTTTAAGTAATACAACTTCATTAACATGCAATAAATGTTCGTGCCAGAACACGATTTTTTGAGTGGAATAAAATATACTTTCTTACTTTATGTACACAGAACAATAAAGTTCATAATACTTGCTATTTCACAAGTTTAAATTGTTTTTGGAGAACTGGGGTATTGCTTACAATAACAAAGATATAGCTTGACAAATTTGACAACCAATATTTCTGGAATTATTAAATGTAGTATTTTATCATATGACAGATTAACCCACAAAATGTCTTTCTTTACTCGTATACCAGTGGAAATGGTTGTCCTTTTCAGTTTATCTGTTTAAAACAATCATTAACAATGAGACATGATTACAAATTACGTAGAGAAAAGTTATAAATATATAACTATGATTTCTGCTTTTCAGTAACTCTGTTAAAACAATCACTTTACCAATGATGTAGGTTAAAAAAAAATTGACATTAATACCAATGATCAGAAATACATGTAATCTTGTATATAAAAAATAATTAAAGTTTGGGATGTGAAAGAGGTAAAACACAAGTATCAAATCCAAATAAGGATCAACGATATGACAATAAGACAACTTATTTCAGAAGATATGATTTTTAATTATTAATTAGGATATTATGTGATAAATCATGTAAATCCTATGAACCAAGATTTGGGTTGTACCCAAGAGTCAAACGTTATAATGCATTTTGATCTCAATATCAGAGTTGCCGTTTGTTTCTCTCTTATTTAATGTGAGGGTACCCCAAACACTCAAACCGCTTGTAGAAAGTGTAAATCTATTTTCATGTGTTTCCTGAAATTATACATAATATCAAATAAACAATTCAAAACTAGACTGTTAATATTCCTACATATAAAAATACTATGCATTTGTTTATTCATCGATCCTTGTCAGATTAAAAAACTCCTTGAAACCTATTGATGCAAGCGTCAAAAATTGGCCGCAAACCAATTTATCGGTCCTTTCAAAAAGAAATTAGAAAAGGAATGAAAATGAGATTATAAACAACAATCAAGCACAAAATATTCCATTAAAACTGAAATGCTTGATCTATTATTAAAATATCTTATATTTATACTTGCGACATAAAACATTTGCATGCATCATAGCAGGATTTTCTTCAATACATAATACAGGTACATCTGCGTCTCCACACTTAGTTTGATACACAGGCGAATTCTGGTGGAAGTTTTTACAATTAAATATAAAACTAAAGTTTAAACTTATCTGTAACTAGAGATAGTTTTTACTTTAATAAGAGAAACAATTGATAAGTGGGGCTCCTCGATCACTCTCCGCGGATGTTAACCCCCCCCCCCCCCCAACTCCCTCTAGATCCGCCACTTCATTTCTTCTCGTTCTTGTTTTGGTGTGAGAACCGGCGGGAAAAGGCTCAGCACATTGTAAAACATGCTTTATCATCGTCTGTTGGAACAAAATCTCCTAATATTCTGTCTGATAAAAAATTAATAGTAAATCACATTTTTTTTTACATATTCCGTAGGAAATGTAATTATATACACGTCATTTTAAAAAAGTATTAGACAAATCCTGTTTATTTAGAAAAAGTAGAACTGTTTGTTTATACTTGTATGTGACGCGATCTTTGTTTTAGACTATGCCTATCCTTGCGGTCGGTGTAACGCAGAGTCGCTCTAAAAATAGAATTCTCAAGGTAATGAAAACAATTCCACCGATAGATGGTGCTTGGGAAATTCTTCCTGTTTACATTCCATGGGCAAGACAATCCCTATACACGGAGGCTGTCATACAGCCTCCGTCTAAAAAGCTGAGGAGGGAGCGAGCGTAGGAATATTAATTTTTTTTATTTGCATTTAGGGGGGAAAGTGATCTTTGGAGTAAAAATTAACATTAATTTTGGTTTCTTTTACGTATGACATACACAACATTATTCTTATCATGAACAATTATGTTGTATCTACTTATTAATGATGGAACTATTTTCGTCGGAACAATTTGTGTGAGTCGCCGCTGACTACATTAATATATCTTGAACTAATAGTATGCACTGATCGAATATATTAAAAATGGTGCCATGCTAGAAAGTGCTTGAATGTACAGCTGACTGACACATTTCTGCAACGCATTGTTTCTTTTACTGAAATAGCATAGAGTTGTCATTTTGTCTTCATTGATCTCGGGACATCAGTTGTGAGTACAAGTTATGCGTCTTTCGCTTGATGATGCTTTGTTTAAAGTTTTGTTTTTTGATTTACATTTACAGAACCCCTTTATTGCCTTAAAGGTGGAAAAAAATATGCCATGACTAGTTACTTTATACGTACTTATTTAAAATAATGTACATAATGAAAGTTATTTTTTTTTACAGAGAGTGATATGCGGTTTGTTATAATAATATAACACAGGGTTATGTAATGTGTGTATTTTGTGTGCTTCAGAAAACGATACGATCAATAGCATTAGGTGATGGATCTATATTGCGGCGGAGCCAGTGTCTAATCAAGCTGTATAAATGACAACTGTAGTCTCGTAGTTTGTGCTATAACTAGTATACTTTAATAAACATACATGTATATGATAATGCAAATCTTTAATATAGTTTTTATGACAAATGTTTTATAATTAGATTGGGAAATCATGAAAGGTGGCGGTAGGATTTTAGAAAAAAAAATTTCAATTCATGCAGAACTGTGCTTCTCTGATCGTCCGGGGTACGGCGTCTTTTGGTCTGTCTGTTTTTCTGATAACTATTCACATTTTCAACTTTTTCAAGCTTTTTCTATAGTGGTTCTAAGTAAGAAAAGGCAAAAATAGGGCGAGGACAAAAAACTATGAAATACATTGAAAAGTATCTTTTAAAATCTTCTTCTTAAGAACCAGTAATTATCCTTATATTTAAGATAAAAGCATATACAGGGTGTTTAACAATACAGTATATGTCACGTACACAGCTAAAGACAGATAGATAAATAGCAACAAAAGCTACATATACATTTATATATAAATCATTTTAATCAACAGATATTCAACATTATCATTTTGGGTCAGAGGTATCCAACATTCTCAATTTCAGTTACTATGGCAACCAATAATAAAATGTTACTCTTCATGCTATTTCCCAACATTGACTCAAATACTGTAGACGTACTTTTTTCCACGGGGTCCTTATTCCGCGTAATAACAATTTCTGTTTTATCCGCGGATAGAAAATTACGCGGATTTTCTAGACCATATGCCTTACATTTATATAAAGTACTCGTGGACAAATTTCCGCGGATCATTTGTGACCGCGTACATAGCGTAAATTAATACCACGCGGAAAAAAGTACTTCTACAGTAACTTATGAGACTCGATCAGGCTCAGATATTCTGACCACTGTTTTGTAAGTTTCACCGGATAATTGAGACATTTCTTGTTTTATATCTGGCTTTTTAGAACCCACAAAGTACATATCTATTTTAATCTAATGTTGTATTTTAATAGTTCTTTCGCTCTTCCTTTCAATCAATCTTGCAAACTTTAATCAGCTCTGAACATCAATTGGTTTTAAATGCTGAAGTCTTATATGCAGACACACTCAATTCAAATTTAAGATTTCTAGATACACTTGATACACTTACCAGTATTGTTACAATCCATGTCCCTAAACTCAGATCTGACTTTCGTGAGGTTTTCTCCATGATTGATTCACTTTGATAATGTTCTCATCTCTTCTTGATTTTGTGGGCATTGAGGTGGGGTAGGGGAGTTATAATTTAACTGTCTTTCATCTTTGCAATATAATTTAGTTCAAACTTTCTAATTATTCTTAATATATGAAAACTAGACGGCAATTTCTGGTCTGGATATTTTTCATCATCACACTCTGTACAATATTTAAGATGTCGCTCTTATAATTCAAGTTTACAACATATTTTTGCTGCAAGTTGTACGCCTTTTTAAGAACAGCTTAAATTGTGACATTACTGATAATATAATTAGTTACTTCATAGTGTATTATAATTTTCCCGATACTTTGCAATATCATAATTTTAGATCAATAAGCTTACTATAGTATTTTGGTTTGGTTTTTTTTTTGGTATCATGCTCGATATTCAGATTATGCCCATTTGCATGGATGTGTGATATATTATGAAACACCCTGTAGATGCATAGTTTCATCGAAAAAATATGTAGACTTAGGAGTGATTTCCTGTAACAAGCAGCTGTCTATATTCAAATGACGAATCTACATATTTTTACTCTCTTACATTTATGTATAAACAATTTACATGTGCTGTTTGTTCACAGGGTGCCTCAGATTGTCAACAACACAAAGCGCGATAAATTATAATTGTTTTATTTTCTTTTATTTTTATATTTGCCGATATGACTTGTTGTTTTTAGAGTTTACTGTAAAATAATTGACTACATCTTACGCCTTAAAAAATAAATGCAGTGAGTTTGCTTTAAACAGACATCTCCCATGCAAAATTTCCGTTCATAAACCCTTCAGACGCATGCCCAGTTATAATTGACGATTGAAGCGGTGCAATTGCAAAGACATTCTTGGAAATCTTGCAAAACATTACAACAGCCATGTTAGATTGTGCTTGAACAGCGTATTTTTTTTTCTTTTATTGAATTAGCGAGGGATTTTCATTTTGTAGTCACTTTTGATCTCGGGTTTGCAATCGATCAGGGTAAGTGCAAGTTCTGCGTTGTTTGCTTGATGATTGCTTGATGATGCTTTGTTAAGAGTTTGTATTTCTTTTTCGTTCTACATTTACAGTATAAAGGTGAACAGAAATATACCACATTTAGTAAATTTTTACATAATGTTTTGAAGATGCACACGAAGGAAATTAATTTTTCAAGAGAATGGGGTTCGTTTTAAGATTACGTAGAGTGATGTTATACTTGTATTTGTATTTTGTGTACATTCGGAAAACTACAATGTACATGTTTAACAGAATTAGCTGAAGAATCTGCTGTAGATAGACTGACTAAACGTTAAATTTTAGTTATATTCTTGCAGATAATATAATTATTAAACCACTTGCATTGGATTTAGGGTTTTCTAACCATAATTCATAACACATGCCTTTGATACATGTATATAATTTTTGTTAATCATGTTTCAGGCGGAAATTCAAGAGGGTTGTGATGAGTTGAAAAGATTTTTTAATTTTTTTTTTTACCTTACTTGTACTGAAAGCTCAAGTGAGCTTTTGTGAAAACCCGATGCCTGGCGTCCATGAGTCTGTCAGTTCGTCTAAAAATGTTTCACTTTTCAAACTTAAGCTCCCTATTGATAGTTCAAAAAAAATTTCTAAATATAAAATTTTAGATTGCACAATCAGGGAGGAAGCAATAATTTCTTTTAGGTCACTTGTGCTGAATTGAGCTTTCCTGATCACATTTGTCCAGCATCCGTCTTTCTGTCCGTCTGACTGTCTGCAAACTTTATATTTTCGACTTCATCTTTAGAACTACAGGGAAAATTCAACCAAACTTGCTAAAAAGCACCCTTGGGTAAAGTGGATTCAAATTTGTTCAATTGAAGGGTCACTTCTACTCTCATGGGCGGGAGGGGGAGGGTAACTCATTGAAAGTAGACATTTGGGGGCACATTTTAAAATGCTTTTTCTCAAAAACCACTCTGACAGAAAAAATGAAACTTATCAGGAAACATCTCCCTGTGGTGTAGATTCAAGATTGTTCAAATCATGACCTGTGGGAGTAGAGTGGGGCCACAAGAACTATCGAAGTTCTACATAGGAATATAGCAGTAGAATAAAATTGTGGATCTGCTGTAGGTGGGGTTACTTAACGAGCTGTATAAATGTCAGTTGAAGTTTTGTAGAAAGTATTATTATCTAACCGATAGCTTTAAATTCTGAATTTGCTAAGGATAGATTATTATGAATATAGTTTACATAATTTCTTATGACCTATGTTTAAGATGGCAAATTAATGAGGGTTGGGATTAAAAAAAAAAAATTATAATATTTTTGCTCAATTGAGTTTAAATCTGATGTGAGCTGCTTTTTTGTTCACCCGTTGTCCAGCGTCCGTTTAGCTGTTTAGTTGTCCGTTCGTCTGAAACTATTCATTTTTGCACTTTTTTCTCAAAAAACTTCTAAAGGAAGGAAAATATAGGATAAAGACATAAAAACTTCTTCTCAAGAACCATTTTATTGAACACCACATTCCCTATCCACCTAAATTGTATCATTTTAGATAAAATCATCAGAAAAATATATGTATAGACTTTACACGATTTTGGATAATTCGCATGTGCTGTCTACTCACAGGGTGCCTTCAGATTCTTAACAAAACAAAGAAAAAAGAGATTTTTTCATAGTAAAGTGTCAAGGATATAATGAATGCATCATGCATTTAGTTTGACATAGACATATACATAGACAGTTATTTAAAATTCCCTATAAATTAAACAAACAATATGGGTGTTATTTTGCTTGTTTAATACGGCGCTTCTGGCCAACTTTTCATAAGCACTGACACTTTTTCAACTCTCAAAGCATCTTTTAAAATTTTGTAAAGATGATTCATATTAATTAATGTGAAGTATCAAATCTATTTTCAAGGCGGAAATAAAAAAGAAATTCTGAAAAATTGGTTGCATCATTTTCAAACTACGTGAATTTAAATAACAATTTAAAACTTTACATTTTAACAAGTAAATTCTTTAGAAAATATAGTTTATTGCTATACTTTGTATAGTTATGGATTTACATTTTGTGTGAGATTTTGGTGTGTACGCTACACAGACTTGCTATACATGTATTTCATGAAGTTCAATATGCTTATTAGGAGTCCTGTGTGATTTACCCACGATAATGTACGTTAATTTAAAAACGTTTCTAATATTTACACGTTACATCTTAAAAATGCATATGCAAATCATGCTATGTACATTTGCAACCTTTCACTTTTAAAGTGGTAAATTCACGCTTGTAAACTCTTAATTTACATAAATACCACATATATATACACTCACCATGTCGTAAGTCACCTCTCACACAGTTCTAAACTTATTATAAATACATGTAAATCTTACCTGCCATGGGAAAAACCATCTTTGAGAATAACATTTCCATGGGATAATTAAAGTCCCTTTAGAAAAATTGAAAATCCAGAGAGATATTTCAGAATTCCTGGAGTATATCAAGACAGAATTTATTTTCCTAGGTGAATTCAATTTCTTATAAGAGAGACAAATCCTACAGGAAGACGGCGTATAGGAAAATATTCTCTGTTAAGTAAACGATTTTCATAGGATAAAAATCCATTAGGAATGGAAAAATTATTATTTGAAGATTATCATTTTTGTCATTTATTTCTCCGTCTGGAAGTATGGATTTAAAAAAGAATTCTTGTGAGTTTATTTGATTCACATATGACTTTTCTGTGTGTTATTTTACATGCAGACCCATTTTAATAATGATATATGAATATTTGTTTGTAGATGTCTGTGTTAAAGTAGAGTTTTGGTTTTATATACCTTGAAAAAATCATCCACATTTCTTGTGAAACCTTATTATCGATTATAATAGTTAATCGATATTTATCATCTACTCAAGTTTGAAACGCGGTTACATCAAGGGCTCGAGTGCTATGGCACAGAACATAGGAAATCAAAATTTTACAATAAAATACATTGAAAAGTATTCTTTAAAATGTTCCTGTTAAGAACCACTCGTTATACTTATAATTATTCAAGATAAAAACATAGAGAATCTTGGTTTCATCGGAAAAATATATAGCCTTTACACGAGTGCTTTTCCTGTTACATAGGCGTCGGTACCGGGGGTGGGGGTATACTTATACTTAGTATAGACATTGAACATTCAATCGTAATTTTAGCCGCCCACTTTCCACAGACACGTTGCAGTATAGGTTAAGAATGGGGAAAGTGGTGGAGATTGGAAAAAAAATTTTGGTACTGAAATTCAAACCTGCCCCCCTCCCCCCCCCCTCCACGAGAAAGGATTTTCGTGTTTTTGGGGGGAAATGCACCTTCCTCCACTTTTTTTTGGATATCAGGGTTTTTTTATGAAGGTATGAATTTTTTTTACCCTAAGCCCCCCTCCCCCACTTTCAATTTCCTTCCGACGCCAATGTGTTACAAGCAGCTGTCGATATTAAAATAACTAATCTGCATACTCCAGTTATGTATAAACGATTTACATGTACTGTCTGTTCAAAGGGAGCCTTAGATTTATAATAACACATAACGAAATAAATTATATAATTGTTATATTTTTTTTCTTTTTATCTATGCGGACATGACTTTTTGTTTAAGAGTTTAATGTAAACACTATAATTTAATATTCAATAAAACTAAGTAATATTAATACGTATCTGACACCTTTAAAATTGATTGCAGTAAGTTTGACATGAACAGAAATCAATCTCCAATGTAGAGTTGCCGTTCTTACCCTTCAGACGCATGCCCAAATTGATTGACAATTGAAGCATAACAATTTCTAGAATATTCTTGGAAATCGTGCTCACACATTCATTACACGATCGAACCATATTAGATTGTGCTTGAACAGAGTATTTTTTCTACTGAATCAGCGAAGGATTGTCATTTTGTAATCAATTTTGATCTCGTGATATCAATTGTAAGTACAAGTAATATGATTTTGCTTGATGATGCGTTAGTTTGTTGAAAGTTTTTTTTAGTTTTCGTTCGACATTTACAGAAGGAATCCGTTTATCGCCCAGAAGGTGAACAAAAATATGTCATGTCTGGTACTAAAACATATTCTTTTGAAAATGCACATGAAGGAAGTGGGGTTCTTTTATAGATAAGTAGAGTTATGTCATATTTATATTTTGTGTATTTCCTGAAATCTTCGTTCAACAACATAAGCCGGTGGATCTGCTGCATAGTGTAGGTGGCATAACTAAACGAGCTTTTGAAATGACAGTTAAATTTTTGTAGTAAGAACTTGTATAATTATTTAACAGATTTGGAATTAGAATTTATTTAGCATATGTATTGTACATGCCTTTACCATAATTTATATTGATCATATTTGAAATGGAAAATTCATGAGGGTTGGGTAGGGCTTGATAAGATTTTTATGTTTTTTTAACCCCACATGTTCTGAAAGCTTTTAAGTGAGCTTTTGTGATCACCAGATGTCCGATGACCATCAGTCTGATTCTTGGTTCGTTAAAAAATGTTTAATTTATAACTTTTCAAACTCATGCTTGCATATTTACTGATAACTAAAAAAAATCTCTAAATACAAAAGTTAAGATTACACCATCAGGGAGGAAACTATATTTTTTCTTTGGTCACTTGAGCTTAAGTTGGCTTTTCAGATCACATTTTGTTTTTTTTTTATTCTGATAACAAATTTACTGTCGTTTTCTTAAGTATATTTGTATTTTAAAATTTGCATGTGCTGCAATTAAAGTATGTTCAAGGTGCCTACGAATTTTAACAAACAAATTGAAAAATTGCGATACATTATTTTTGTTTTACTTTTTTATCTATATTTTTGATATTTTGAAATAGGCAAATGTTAACAATATAATTGAATATGACAAAACAGTTTCAAAATTTAAATACACGTACCTACATGTATCTAACATTTCTCTTTTTAAAAAATGAATGCACCCATAGCATTTGATACGCAGCAATCTCCACTGTAGAGTTGCTGTTCTTTTCTCTCAGACACATGCCCAAATTAATTGACGAAAGAAGCGTAACGATTTCTTTAAAAATTCTTAAATATGGTACTCAAAAATTATGAGCCATGCTAGAAAGTGCTTGTACAGCTGACAGATACGTTTCTGCAAGTCATTGTTTTTTTTCACTTAGCATAGGGTTGTCATTTTGTCGTCATTCATCTCGGGACATGAATTGTAAGTACAAGTTATGCGTCTTTCGGTTGATGGTGCTTTGTTTAACATTTCTTCTTTTTTTTTGGATTTACATTTACAGAGCCCTTTTATTGCCTAAAAGGTGGATAGAAATATACCACGACTAGTTAATTTATACGCAGTAATTTAAAATAATGCACATAATGAAAGTTATTTTTTTAACAGAGAGTGAGGTTTGTTATAATTATATAACATAGGATTATGTCATGTGTGTAGTTTGTGTACTTCAGAAAACGATACGATCAAAGCATTATGTGGTGGATCTATTGTGGCGGAGTCAGTGTCTAATCAAGCTATATAAATGACAACTGTAGTCTCGTAGTTTGTGTAATTACTAGTATACTTTACTAAGCATTAGGGCTGGGTATTGGCAAGAAATTTTGTATTGCGATATATTGCGATATTTATAACTGTATTGCGATATGTATTGCAATATTTTCAACGTACTGAAAATGGCATTTTCTCATTATATTAACTTCAATTTACATGCAGATTGAACATAACTATGAGAAATAACCAAAGGGGAAAATTATCAAGTTTATTTAATTAAACATATGCTGAAATACACCCATACAAAAGCTTCTGTCTTGATGCTTTGCTTAATCACAAACCTTTCTGACAGTAGATAATATAATTATTGAACCAATTGCATTGGATTAAGAGTTTTCTAAGCATAATCTATAATACATGCCTTTAATTTAATTTTTATTCCTCATGTTTCAAATGGAGAATTCATCTCTATATAAAACCTAAGGGCCAATTTCAACCAAACTTGCCAAAAAGCACACTTAGGTATAGGATATTCAAATTTGTTCAATTGGAGTGCCACTATCTCTCTCATAGGGAAGATAACTCAGAAAAAAATGACACTATGGTGGCATATTTATGAAAAGCTTCTTCTCAAGAAACACTGTACCAGTTAAAATGAAATTTATCGGGAGATATCTTCCCGTTGGTGTAGATTCAAATTTGTTCAAATCATGGCCCCCGGGGGTATGGGCGAGGCCACCAAAAAAAAAAAACGATCTAAGTTTTACATTTACATGTAGGAATATAACAGTAGCATAACATTGTGGATCTGCTGTAGGTAGGGTTACTTAATGTCAGCTGAAGTCTTGTAGTAAGTATTATTATTTAAGCGATAGCTGAATTTGCTAAGGATAGATTATTTTATATAATTTTTTATGACTTATTTATGACTTATGTTATGACTTATGTTTTAGATGGCGAATTAATGAGGGTTGTGATTGAGAAAAAAATTTATAACTTTTTTTTTTAGCTCTATTGAGTTTAAATCTCATGTGAGCCTTTGTTTTAGTTCACCCGGTGTCCAGCGTCCGTCACTCTTTCTGGTTGCCCGTTCGTCTGAAACTATTCATATTTGCTATTTTTTCCCAAGAACCCTCTAAAGGAAGGCAAAAAAACTTCTCAAGAACCACTACAGGAGTAAAGGAGAATCTTATGTAGAGAGATTTAAAATCTAAAATTAAAAAATATATATTGGAAAGTTTTGAAACCATTTTCAAAAATCTTCTTCTCAAGAACCAGAAATAGGGACTATAAAAGGGTGAAGATAAATAGTGATTGATTAAAAAAAAACAAACCCACATACAGTACAATGGCTTATTATTATTATTTTTTTGAAAACTTTGAAAACCTTCCCGATTTTATTGAACACCACATTCCCTATCCACCTAAATTGTATCATTTTAGATAAAATTATCAGAAAAAATATATGTATAGACTTTACACGATTTTCGATATCTCCTGTTTCTAACAGTTTGCTGTATTCCCAATGACGAATCGACAAAATTTTTTGTATATACATTTTAGTATAAATAATTCGCGTGTGCTGTAGACAGCTCACAGGGTGCCTTCAGATTCTTAACAAAACAATTTTTTTTTCATAGTCAAGTGTAAAGGACATAATGAATGCATCATGCATTTACTAGTAGTTTGACATAGACAGATATCCCCACTGCAGAGTTGCCCTTCTTTTCTCTAAGACAAATAGACAAATGCTCAAATTCATTGAGGATTGAAGCGTAACAATTTACTTATAAATTCTTGAAAATAGTGCTCACATATTACATAAGCCATGTTTTGAAATATTGATTACTTAACTGATTAAAACGTTTCTGTGACCTTTTTTTTCTTTTAAGGTATGTCACTCGTCAGCTTTTTAGAAAAGTTCAAGCAGAACCTCTTACTTAAAAATATTTATTAAAATTCAATTTTTATAAAATATTTGTATTCAACAATGTAAATTGTTTAACATTCATCGAAAAAACTGCTTAAAAATCTACGAAGAAGCAAGATTTATGAGGAACTATTTCTTGTGATGGAAGGATATTCAGCAGAAATTTCTGCAAATCTGCACATTTATTAAATTTAATGTCTTAAACTTTAGCCTCACATACTTTTACTCGGAGAATATTTTCCGTTATGATATTGCAGGAATATTTAATATACGTCTTAATTTATATTTTCAGAACAAGTTTTACACCTTCCCTCAACAAACTTAGCGAAGAAATGAAGATATATAAAAGAAGTCAAGATAAAATTTACACCATTTTTTGCCTGAAAATCACATATTTTGATCAATATTTCAAAATTTACATCACTGACCCCAACTTTTTCTTTCATTATTTTAAACTACTCGATACTTGTGACTGATCAGCACTTAACTCCTAAAAAGCTTGATATAAGAAAATATTTTATTGCCTATTAAGTTTTTCAATACCCCAAATATGTTATTTTTTAGTGCAAAAAGGTCACACAATAATAAACGCGCATTAATTTGCAAGATTTGTTCAATGATAAATATTATTCAAACAATCTTATGTAAAATAAGATTAAATTTATTAACGTAGTAACATCTGATAAAATACAATTAGAGACAAAGTAATAAATCAAAGAGTTAAAATTTATGTGCAAAAAGGTCAACTTAATTGTACCATAGACCAGTAAGATGCACACTGACCCCCTATTTTCTCTGCGATTTTGAGTCATACTATATGAGTTCTTATCCAAAATATACTTCCCAAAAATCCTTGATTTAACAAATCTGACGAGTGACTTACTTTAATGAAGTAGCAACTTAAGGATTGTCATTTTGTCGTCAATTTTAATCTCGAGACATCAATCATGTCAATTATCAGCAGAAGTTGTACGTCTTCGTGTGATGATTACACATGAAATTTACTGAATACGTTTATCTCTTTGAAGGTGAACGGAATATGCAACTGAATTTTGTATATTTACGCAATGTCTTGAAAAGTACCTTGGTGAAAGATGATTTTTCAGAGAACTAGGATCATTATAAGATTAAACAGGTCTGGACGATTTCCAAATAAGGAAGTCAAGAGCGATAACCGTGAATTGCTATAAATACACAGAATAAACAAGGTGATAGTCCTTCTGACCAATCACTCAACAGCATTTAATACACACCCATGAGAAAATAAATAAAACACGTGGTTGTGTAGTTCTTGCTCGAAAGATTATTTTGGAACACTTTTTTTGTAAACTTCATGCACATTTAGGAAGAATATAATATTTTTGACAATTCTACCGTGAACAAACACGACTTGGAAGCTTAAAAACATTTTTAGTGGTATCAAAAATCTGTCACTAGGGGGTAGCAATCCCAAAAGTTCATTTACATTAAAAATGTGACATAAATACGGAACATTTTCAGGTTTTAGAGCCTGACATAAAAATCTTATGGAATGGATAACAGTCTTAATTATTTTGTGAGTGTTTATAACGAATCCGTCCATCAGTCCAATTTCTGGTTAGCGAGGTAAAATATTGGAATAAGACGCATTCATGAGAATATGCAATTAAATGTATTCTCTTTTCTCCACGTATGTCTTTCCTTACGCCCAATTTTAAAAAGTGTGCATGGCTTAGTATTCGGCGCTCATGAAATCCGTGATATTTTAAAACTATATAGAGTCCATACGATAAACACTTGTGTAGGGTGGATCTATAAACATGAAATCTTATCATCATAGATGAAAACTTGATGGCTAAGCAAAATTATGTTTACCAACATATAGTGTATTCTGGAAAATGTTATAATTGAACTTGATCTGGACTTGCTGGTGGGATTTATTTCTCCGTAAACGATTACATTTTAGTACCTTATTCTTCAAAAGTTTTAATCTTACTTCTAAAGATATTTTGCTAAAAAAATTTTTTTGAGGAAAAAAAACAAGAGCACGTGTTTCCTTTTTTTTCTTTTAAGATATGTTTTGGGGTGTGTAAAAATGCCGTCGTCTGATTGGACAGAAAAATAATATTTTTTTATTACTTGTACGTGACGTATATTAATAGCCACTTTCAGTTATTGTTCTTGACTTCCAAATTTGGAAATCGTCCAGACCTGTTAAATCATGAAAACTAGAAAATTAAGAGATCAGTAGTGTTTTTCCTGATATACTTTTTTTATAAATTAAAATATGCTAGTCATGTTGTATATTTTATTTGATAAGATAAAGTATATCAGGAAAAATAGTAGCATTAGGTGGTGGATTTACCGTTGGTGAAGTGACTAAATGAGGCGTTTGAATACAATTGATTAATTAGAATTAGTTCTCTTACAATGTGTTAGAAGCTTTTGTTTTTTTCTTTGCTGAATAAATATTCACAACTCCTTGACTATAATGCAATGTATGTAAATAAAATTCTAATGATACATTGGAATCTGATGAAAAAAAAAACCAGGAAAAGGGATGTAAAAAAGGGCGTTTAGTGGACAAGCATGTCCATTTTAATTTGTTGATAAGCACCCATTGACTCATCAGATCAAATTATTGTGTTAATTAGTTTGTATGACACATATAGGTCATGTGCGACATTCACTTGAGTTTGCCCACGATAATTGGAAATGAAAGCTTATATAGAGATAAAAACATTTTTTTTTCACTTTTAAGGTTAAAAAGATGCCCCCAAAGGTGAAATATAAGGCGTTCAAAAGGAACACACTTCTTGAGGAGCTTCAAAGTATTCTTCATGAATATCCAGACAATGAACAGATTATCAAGGTAATATCCTAATAAAATATCTTCTTAATTACATGTACAGGGTGTCCCATAATATATGATACCATTTTAAATTATTGTCAGAAACGTAAGTCTCTACCAATTTCTTTGAATTTTGTCTCATTAAATATTTGCATAAATACAATTTTTAGCAACAAATAATTTCAGTTTAAAATGTCACATAGTTGGAATAATGAGGCCACACAATTACATAAAAATTGCTAAAAAAAATGCATTTCAAGCAAAATGGATTAACCAAACAAGCTGGATATACCCTCATTCAATACTGATTATCAAACCGAGTCTTAAGAAATTGTTACTAAACCTAAATCTATATCTTAAAATTCTTTAAACTATCTAGAAAGGTGTATTTCCAATGGAAATCCAGGTTATGACTAAAGAAAACCGCACTGTTGTTTTAAGGTATGGCATTTTCTGCAATGTCTAGTCATGATCATTACCCAGATTTGACGTCAGGTAGGGGACATAATTCAAAAACGATAGCTTTTTTCAAACTGGACTCATTTTGTCGTGTTTCTTTCAATGTCCATTAAATTATGTGAATAAAATTGCACAAAAATGCCATGTTTATAGTGCATTTGTTGTTATTTAATATTCATTTCATTAAATTTTTTGTTGTTATTTAATATTCATTACATTAAATTGTATATAATCATGAAATGGTATCATATATTATGGCACACCCTGTATCTACAACTTGAATAGGAATTTTTATTATAGTATCTACATATAGTTGTTATAGTTATAGTAAAGTATAGTTATAGTTATAGTATCTACTGTAGTTGTACCTGATGAAACATACGAGGGCTGATAAAAAAGTTTGCAAAACAAATGAATTACATATACTTCAATAAAAGAAACAAAATTAAGTTTCAGTATTCATAGCTTTTTTTTTTAAAAAAAGACGTCCTCTCCAATTTTAATTCTTATCTGCCACTGTTCTGCTCATGTGCGAATCATTTGGTTCAGGCGGTCACGTAACATTCAGGAAATTAAAGATGAGTCTTTATTATTTTACCATGCAAGTTGTTTTATTTAAAAAAAAAGAAGAACAATCCATTTGTTAGAAATGGCGATATCTCGGAAATAGGATGGTTTTAATTAGGATACTCTATTTCCTTAAATAAGCATATTGACTTTCACGATCCTATCTTGAAATCGTTGTTTTTCAAATGTGGATAAGTATGGTGCCTCCATATATCATATCATATACGTGTAAACGATTTTTTTTTTAGGTAAATCAGAAATACTTCTATTATTATTATTGCGATATTCAACTGTAAATTTGTGATCTTTCATACAGTAACAAATTGCTAAAATAAGTACAAATCTCTTTTTCGGCTTTCTTTCACAGGGAAACAAAACTAATATTATATTTAACCATCTCTTTCCCTTCACCAAATTAATCCAATTAATGATTGAACTGCCGACAATTCTTTGTTTCCCTTGTAAACCGCGTACAAATAATTTTTGCTACTGCTAAGATTTCCTAGATACTAGTATACGTCAAAGTTCACAGCTGTTCATACTCGAGTACGACTGATTTAACAACATTTGTCACAAATCATCTACATATAAAATACACATTCTGACATCACAAACACGGATCAAAACATAACATCTGCTATTTAAAGAAATGAATTGACTATGTATTCTGATTTAAGTTGTGGTCTTGTAAATAAAGACACTTCATGAACATTTTGATCACTCTTGTTCTTTTCCTTGATACAAGAACATGTTAATCATTCTGATCTTTGATAGGTTTCCAATACATTATATATAACATACACTCATATTTAGTTATTATGTAAATACAGTGTATTGTATTTCAGTTTAATTTCTTTTTTAAAAAAATGACTTATGTTGAATATTAATTATTTCAGGAACTGCTACAAAATGCTGAAGATTCAGGAGCATCCCTGGTTAAGATGGGGTTTTGTCCTTCATCGAATGCAGAGCATCTACCCGATACCTACAGAAAATACCTATCGGTAGGAATGTTATACATGTATTATCATCTACCCGATCCTTTCAGAATAAACCTATCAGCTGGGATGTTATATTAAACGTATAGAATTAAAAAACCCTCGGTTTTTGTCTGATCACCATGGTTATATGTTGATCCTTTATTGGTTTGATGTATGTTTATATCTGTCATATGTAAGCACATATTTTCAGACTTTGTTATATTAACATTTTTAAATGCTCTTTATACTTTTTCGATTTTATTTTTTCACCAGTGATTGTTTTAAGCCTGATGATCTAAAAACCGCAATCAGAAACTTTGGAGAATTTACACTGCAGGAGTACTCTTTTTACATACCAGCCTTAATATTTAGTGTAGATTTAAGATTTTCCTCTAAAAGGTAGAGTGTGGTTTCAATGGCAGATCAAGCTTACTAGTATTTGTGAATTTACAGAATCAAAGGTAAATGAAACAACTTAGCATTGTGGTTCCTTTGACCCCTTGAATTGATATTTCTGTATGTCAATCAAACTGTCATTGATGTTCCTCGATCAAATACATGATATATGTAAAATTTCTGTCACAAAGAAGTATAGATTTGATGTGTACATAATGGATATTTTCTTTCCATGCATTTTAAAAAATCCGAATGAAAATGGAAACCATTTGGATGAATAATGTAAGCTTATGAGCATGAATTGATATCATATAACATGTACATGTATGCATATTCAGCATCACGTTTCAGGGCCCTGCTCTATGCTTTTACAATGACGCGGTTTTTACTGATGAGGACTGGGATGGAATCACAATGGTCAGGAAGAGCAACAAACAAGACGATCCACTTAAAGTTGGGAAGTTTGGGATTGGATTCAAGTCTGTCTTTCACATAACAGGTAATAAAATAATTAAGTGAAATAAAATATCTAACGTTAAAGTAGATTGTAGACGTCTGTTTTTGTTTCAAAATTTAATCATAGCGACGAAAGTTGACCGCATTAATAGACGGTCCCTCCATTGCATCTCTTTATTAATTGTTATATACTCATTTGAATTGTTGCTTATTTATTTGGTCATTTTCAATTACCTAAGAGATATTGCAATTGATCCATGGGTATTTAAAATCTATTATATAAGCACTTGACCATTGTATTGTCATATAATGAGTTACTATTATTGGAAGACATCTATCAAATTTTAGATCTAAAATCTGATAATGATAATTTGCAACTTTTTCAGATTTTGTGTGTGTGATAAGTGGCGAAAATATCCTTTTTATTGACCCATTGCGTGAACAGATAGACCCTAATACAATGTGCCCCTTCAATACAATAGAAGAATTTACAGACCAGGAAATATGTGGCAAAAGAGGGCTAGAGCCACTTTATGGCTTGTTTGAAATCAGTGAAAAAACAGTGGAAAAAGGACACTATGGTGGTACTTTCTTTTGGTTTCCACTTCGCAAATTTGCTTCAGAATTGTCAGAAAATATATATACACATGAAAAAGTAGAAGATCTCTTCAACTCTCTCAAAGAAGAAATTGAAATTGAACTTCTGTTTTTAACTTCTGTTAAAGAGTTACATGTATGCAACATGTCTGGTGACACCCTTGAAACCGTAAGCTCTGTATCAGTGGATAGAAGTTCAAGTTGGTTGAATAAAATGCCAGCAGACAGATTGCAATACAAAGAAAAAATAGGGGAAGTAGAAAGAGAACTCTCTAATGATGATTCAGCAATTTTCAACTATGACCCTATTCTGTTGAAATCAATCGTAGATTACAAAGTTTGTCTGGATTCACAAGACTCCTTTCAGAAATGGCTGGTTGTTCAGTATTTTTACACAGGTTCTGTTTGTGGGGATGAGATCGATGAAAAATTGTCACAACTTGTAATAACTCGACACTGTAAATATTGGCCCTATTTAGGTATTGCAGCCAGACTCGATTCACCCATTTCATCAGGACGTGTATTTTGCTTTCTTCCATTTCCTTCCACCAATGAAAGTCCTACTGGTTTACCTGTGCATGTCAATGGGTTTTTTGCCTTGGACAGTAATAGACAACATTTAAAGTGGCCATCTCTTGATCAAACCGCTAGCAATTCACACCTGGAAAAGGACATGGACTGGAATGTACTATTAGTACAGAATATTTTACCAGTTGTTTATAGAGAGGTCTTGAATTCATGGAGCAATGATCTTAAAACTGAATTGGAAAATCATCTGGAAATGTTTTATCAGTATATCCCGAGGATATCAAAAGTTGATTCTCAATGGAGGCCTATTTGTGAAGGGGTTGAAGAATATCTCAAGCATTCAGAAATACCCTGTCTAAAGAAAAGGCGTTGGATAAATTTTCAAGACGCATTTCTTGCAATATTTCAAGAAGATATATCCAAAAATGTACAATCAACTGTAAAAACGTTGTTTGACAAATGCACAAAGAAAACAGTTGTGCTAGAAAATTAAACTGATCTGTACAATGAATGGGAGAAAATGACATTTGTTCCGAAATGTACAAATCCAAAAGAAACGCTGAACATTCTAAAAATATGGAAGAACTATGAGGAGATGTCATCAAAAGAAAAGGAGGATCTTTTGATTTTTTGCTGTACTGATAGACACTGTGGACTTTCAAATTTGGATGGAATAAAACTACTTCCAGTAGCTAATGGTGATTTTAAAATATTTTCAAGTAATAAGGAGAAGAAGAAAGAAGAACAAGAAGAAAAAATCTATCTTTGTGAGGAAAATGAACTTGAAATGTTGATCGGCATGGAGGAATATCTTGTGAAACGTTCCAATACAGAACTTGGTGATGTTCTGAAAACTTTAGCAGATTCAGGTAAGACTAACACATTGTGAGATACTTTTTAATGGAATGTTTTCATTTATAACCAACAGTTCTTTTACTTTGAGGTCTGTACTGATTTTTTAAATGACTTTTTTCCTTTACAGGGATATACAATTTTCAAATCCTCGAAGAAAAGGATTTTTTCAGACTCTTGACTGATGTAGCTTCCACAGAGGAAAGCATTGAAGTAAAGCTTGTAAAAGGCAGTGGAAAGGTTTTTGGAGACAAATGGTTACAGAAAGTATGGAAGTACTTGAACATTCATTGTCAGAACACTCTTTCTCCTATTGTTGGACTGCCTCTCGTGAAAACAAAAGGTTTTGATGTTTTGAGAAAGATAACAGACGCCTATATCAGTGAGGAAAATATCGAATTTTCCATGAGAAACATCCTTTGGTATTTTAACATTTGGATTGTTGATACTGAATTTCATGATCATCCTTTATTGCAACCAGGAAAGGGTATTGTTTTGCCATCGTCAGAGAATGGAAAAGAAAAGATTCTGTCAAAATGCATTGAAAACGGAATGAAATTAATGAATTCTGGCTCCCCCGAAGATAAAGAATTATTTAAATCATTTCTACCAAATACACTCTCCTCTTCACTAATCAATGCAATAGGAAAATTGAAAATTTTCAAATGTTTCTCTAATGTACAGGAAATGGTGGGTTATACCTCTTTAAAGGAATGTTGTCATGTTTATGTTGGAAATAAAGATTTTCCTGTCTCGTTCCCGTGCAACATGATCATAGCGTCCTCAAAACACGAAGAGACGCTACTGCTTAGAAACCCTCTATCGGTTCAAGTGACCTTAAATGTTGTTGTGGAGAAATGTATATCAAGGATAAATCAAGAAAGATATTTTTTGGAAGAAAAAGACAGGAGGAAGTTTTGCTTCTATGTTTTGGGAATGCATCATTCCTTAACAAATTGGATTGGAATTCAAAGAAGTATAGCTGATATCAAATTTATTGAAAACGGAAGTGGACAATTATGTTCTCCACGTCAGCTTTATGATCCAGAGGATGAAATATTAAAAGATCTATTCCATGAGGAGTCGAAATTTCCATCAGAGACTGGAAGAAAAGAAACTTTGTTAAAGAGTGCAAATGTGCAATTTCTGACAAGAGTTAGTTCTACTCTGAAAGATGATATTGTAGCCACATGCAAGCGTCTTCATGAAAAAGCGTTCAGTACGGAAACAAGTTTAAAGAAGGCCAAAGCTCTGACACAAATTCTTAACGCGTGTTCAGATTTATTTGACTCCATTTATTCCTCGATAGAAAGATACAACATTATGCAATTTCAGACCAACAGACCTGAAAACTATCCAATATCTCTCAAGTGGTATTCCAACAGAGAAAATTTAGTTTCATTAAATGACATTTTTTCTGAAGAATGTGGATATCTCATTGGGTCAATATTTCCAACTGCTTTGAAGGAATGGGAAAGCCTTTTACTTACGAAACCCAAAGATGTATCACTGAAATTTGTGATACAGCACTTTTTCAAAATCACTGAATGTTACTGCGAGGAAGAGCATGATAACTACAGATACATTGTGAAAAAGATCTACCAATATCTTTCAAAACACAATGAAGTCAATTTTGTGAAGAACCTCCTTCCAGACAAATGTATACTTACAGAACAAGGTTTCATGAAACCCGAAAGTATCTATATTGAACGAGGCAACGAGGATTTGAATTTGACCCCTTACATTTTTCCTTTGGAGAAAGAATATAGTGCAATTCGAAGTCTCTTTACAAGGCTAGGATGTAATACAAAACAGACAGCTGATTTGCTTATAGTAACTCTACACAAGATCAATGCTAGTCATTCGTCAGAAATGCCAACGTCTAATTCAAAATGCGATTTTAAAATAGTTCAAAATATCATAAAAACTTTGGCAAGAACATATTCCTTGGAGTTACCCAATCTTAGACATAAGATAATCGTACCCATTCACCAAAAAGATGAAAGTTCTCTTGTGTTTCGACATTCAGAAGAGTGTGCCTATTGTGAATCTGATTGGTTTAGTAGAACATTTTCAGATAAAGATGACATTACCTTAGTTCACTCACAAATTGACAAGGAGGATGCTAAGGCTGTTGGGGTACGATCTTTAAAAGAATTAACCTTATCTGATGCAGAGGATATTATCACCGAATTTGGACAGTCTGAGCCTCTGACGGCTCGACTGAATCGTCTTCTAGAAGAAGGATATACGGATGGACTCTCTGTGCCAAAGGAACTTATTCAAAATGCAGATGATGCTGGTGCGTCCGAAGTCTGCTTCCTTTATGATGAAAGGGAAAACGAAAATGCTAGAAGTTGTCTTTTAGACCAAGGCATGGAAAGCTGTCAGGGACCAGCCTTATGGGTTTTTAATAATGCTGATTTTACACAAGAAGATTTTGAAAATATCCAGAAATTGAGTGGTGCTACAAAACGAGATGATGAGACAAAGATCGGAAGGTTCGGATTAGGTTTCAATGCTGTATACAATTTGACTGATGTCCCTAGTTTTCTAAGTGGAAAATATTTAGTTTACTTAGATCCCCATCGCAAATATCTTGGAAATACAACCCTAAATGAAATGAGCCCGGGTATTAAGCTGAATCTTCACAATAAACTCATGCTCGAGAAATTTGAAAATCAGTTTAAGCCATACCATAGTGTTTTCGGCTTTTTACCCACAGAACTTGCGAAAGGCAACTTGTTTAGAGGTACATTATTCAGATTTCCTTTAAGAACTAATGAACAAGCAAAAACCAGCGAAATTCTGCACAAAGCTTACACGAAGGATGAGGTAGAAAAATTGTTGAAAATAATCTGTAAATCATGTGGGAATATGCTTCTTTTCACTCAGAATGTAAAAACTCTTAAAATATTTCATTTAAAGAAAGAAGGAGAAAATCCAGACAAGGAAATGGAATTAGTTCTAACTGTTCAAAAAGAGGAGGAAACCGTCTTTAAGAATCACGCAGAACAAGGCATCTTAGCTTTGGCTGCAAATCTCTGCGAACAATCGGAGGATTTGACAACAATTTGTAGGACAAGCATTACCATAAAAGGAATGTGTCAGTCTTGGCTTGGCACAACTGAGCACATTGACCTTTGTGTAGATTGGATATTAGCCTGGGCAACAGGAAAATCCGAATCACTAGAACTTTACAAGAAAAAGAAAAATGATGGTGCTTTACCTATATCCAGTGTCGCCGTACCTATAGAAAGTAATGAGGAAAAATCAATGCCATTGCTTTTCAATGATGAATTTAAGAAAAAGTATCAATATGGTTTCTTTGACACAGGTCATTTGTTTTGCTTCCTCCCGCTACCAATACAAACTGGTTTGAATTTTCACGTGAATGGAATTTTTGCCCTCTCATCTGATCGGAAAGGATTGGTGATGCAAAGTGAAGATGACAAAGAAATATCGAATCAAAGTGTTTGGAATTCCAGTGTAATATGTGATGCAACTTTAGAAGCTGTATTGGTAATGTTGCTAGATTTAAAAGACAGATCCTCTGAAAATTACAAATATACAATGTTTTGGCCAGATCAATATAATAATAGTATATGGGAAGACTTTCAGTGGAAATTTTACAAAGCTTTGGCTGAGCGTCCGTTGCCCCTATTCAAGACACACTGCGGATGGAAAACATATAAAGAATGCACGTTTTTACATCCAAAGGTATGTGCAGATGAAAAGCTGAAGAACATTGCATTCGAAGTATTAAAAGAAAACTCAGAAGGGAAGGTAGTTGTTGATCTGCCAGACAATATCTTTCAAAGGTTTGAGATTTACATTGGAACAGATTTTGAGAATGCCATTGTGACGTACGAACATTCCATAATTGCCTTATTACTGCCATCTATCTGCAATTATCAGGGACACGAGTACGATGAAATTGTTGTAAATGCCATAAAGAGCAAACATGGGAAAATTCTAGCTGCCATTAAGAAAACTGAATGCATTTCAACACTTGCAGCTGGTATAAGAAAAGCACCAGGACATCTTGTACATCCGGAATCTTCCCTCAAAGACATATTTCTGCCCAATCAAGAGTATTTTCCAGAGAAAAACTTTTGTAAAGGGGAAGTTTTAGATATCCTTGTTGAACTTGGTACGATAAAAGAAAAGATTCCATGGGAAGTGTTAGTTATGCAAGCAGAAAGCGTTGCTTTAACAGCAGTTTCTTGCTTCTCGTGTGCTAGCAGATGTTCAAATGAAATCGTAAAATATTTGCATACTTTTTTTGATCAAATGTCAGAAGAAACGAGAAAGAAAATGTCTGACATTCAATTTTTGCCATCAAAAAAGAAACCAAAAGACTGGCCATGGAAATGGTATACGAGAGCACCGAAGCAAACTTGTGTGTCAGAGAAATGCACAATTCATAGAAATGATGAATATGACAACAACGGTCCATTCCAGTACTTTGTAAAACCTTCCAATTTATTTTTTCAGACGAACAAAAACTTGGTTGGTTGCACAGAAGCTATTCTTGATTGTTACACCGAAGAAGATTTATACAGTGTTGTATTAAAGTCAATAGGTGTAAAATGCAGGAGAGATATAAAACCGCAGACATTAAAGTTGCAACTCAAAGAAATAATTGAAAACTCAGATGATGTAAGTAGTGGAATTGTTGAGGAGATTTGTTTTGCAGTTTACGCAGCTTTTGAAGAAAACCTGATAGAGAGGGAGTGGCAAGAATTTGTTAGAAATGAGTTCTCCGAGTTACGATGCGTTTTGATAGGAAAAACCTTTGTTTATGCAAAACAAGTGTTTTTTGCCTTAGGAATCGATTGTAGTCCTCATTTGTATGGAATAGAAACAACTTCCTTGGGTCGATATTCAAAGTTAATGGAAACTCTTGGTGTTAGAAAAAAAATTGATTCTGACGAAATCGTACAAATTTTATCGAAACTCAAAGAACAATATGAAGACGAGCAATTGTCCGCGACAGATTTAAGTTTAGTTTGCAGAATGATTAAGGTTTTTGAAGATTTTGATAGCATCTCATCTGATGAACTCTGTCTTCCTGATACAAATGGACACCTTCGAACTACCAGCCGCTTGTGCATGAACGACTTTGAATGGATACCTAACAGTGATTCGATGTACTTTTTGCATGAAAAAGTATCTCCAAAAGTAGCAAAGCTTTCTGGCATAAAATCAAAGAGAGAACATTCTGTTCTTGAAGACTCTGAAGAATTTGGATATAAATTTGGACAAAATGAAGATCTCACAAATAGAATAAAGTCTATTTTAGATGGATATCCAGACAATGATATATTACAGGAATTGCTTCAAAATGCTGATGATTCTGGTGCATCAGAACTTCATTTTATAATAGATGAAAGGAATCATGGAATAGAGAATGTTTTCAGTGATAAATGGGCAGAAATACAGGGGCCTGCTCTTTGTGTATTTAATGACAGCATATTTACTGAGGACAATTTGATAGGTATTCAAAAATTGGGTATTGGGAGTAAACGCGATGATCCAGTAGCAGCAGGACAATATGGTGTAGGTTTCAACGTTGTTTATCATCTTACAGATGTACCTTCATTTCTCACAAGGGATTTGGAGAAGTCTCTAGATACTCTATGTATCCTTGATCCTCATTGTGAATATGTGTTGGGCTCCTCTATCCGGAAACCCGGAAGGATGTTCCCAAATGTATCGAAAACAGTCAGAGTGAAGTATGGAGATATCATGCCATGTTACCTGGAGGATACCGATGTATGGAGAAATTCTCGTGGAACATTATTTCGCTTTCCGCTTCGACAAAGAAATGATTCGAAACTGTCACAAAAGACATATTCATGCAAGAACATAGAACGCATGTTTGAGGAATTGCAGAATAAAGCACCAGAATGTCTTCTATTTTTACACAACATCGAATCGATAATTTTCTCAAAAATAACAATTTCTGAATCATTAGAGAGAATATTTCATGTTCATGCAAAATCTGAAAATATATTGCCAAGGGAGGTTTCGTTAATTTCTCACTTGGTTGATGCAAAACAACAGATGGGTAAGAATCCTATTGAAATTTGTAAAGCCCAACAAACATTTTTTAAGTCTTATCTTGAGATAGACATCAATGGGTTACAAAAGCAAAAATGGTTGATAGTGAATGGATTTGGTTTCTGTTCGTACTACAGTATTCCATACTCCATTCGAGAGGCGTATAACAGTGGCCAATTAGTACTATTACCTTGTGCAGGTGTTGCTGTTTTGTTAAGAAATGACAACACGAAATGTGAAGAGGAAGATGGAGGCAAGGAAGATGAAAATCTGTCAAGATTTAAAGCCTTTTGTGTCCTTCCTCTACCAAATACCACCGGTTTACCATTGCACATAAATGGTCATTTTGTCATAGACTCTGAAACTCGTAAGCACATATTTTGGGTACAGAATGAATACACAGATGTTAAATTTGATTGGAACAAATGCCTAGTAAGACACGTACTGGTGCCAACATATGCTTTTGCCGTTGAACACCTCCGGGACATGCTATTCAATACAGATATAATAGAAAAGAATAACTTAATAAACATTGTAAAATTCTATAAAATATTTCCAAACATTAGAAATGCAAAAAATAACATTTGCAAATTCATTGCAGCAGAAGTTTATAAATATTTATTTCAGAACAATTGCAACGTTCTTCCAATATTCAGGAAATATGACACGTCTACAAATATCACAACTCAGAAATGTACTATTGTTGTCCCTGACAAAAAGAATGCAAACACTTCAGAACCCGAACTTTTAAGAGTGACTTGGAAATCAATGCAAGATGCAACATTTTGCAATACATATTTTGACACATATGCTGTCCAATTAGGGAACATACCTGAATTGATGAAAATTTTTGGAATGCAGATTGCAGGAATCCCAAACTGGATCTGTGACAGTATAGAGGATATTCGATTGAACGTGAAATTCTTCTCACCTGTTTCTGTCATTAAATTTCTAAAAACATTTAAGGATAATGACGCGGATAAATTTCGTATTATTGGCATTCCAGTTACTAAGACAGCGTTTAAAGATTGTAAAACAGTGTGCCAAGTTCTTGAGTACTGTGTTGAGGGCAATGAATCACGAAAAGCGGAACTGATGAACTTACCACTTCTTTTGACGTCAGATGAGTGCATAAGAGTTTTTTCAACAAATCGAAAAGTTTTGCTTACAGATTTTCCGGATTTGTTTCCAAAGTCAGCTGATCAGATTGCGCATACTAAAGAACTTCACATTCTGAGAAAAAATTATTGTACATGTTTTTTTGCGGATGAAAATGAAGTTCGCATTCAAAAAAAATGTTATAAATGTACAACATTCTCAGATTTCGTTCAAGAGTTGAGCATTAAAAACTTTTTTGAGTACTTCAGTAAAAATATAGGGGAAGAAATGTGGCAGAGCATTGCTATCAAATGGTGTCACTCTTCAGAGGAAATGCCGAATAAAAAATGGATGCATACATTTTGGAAATTTCTATCAAAACAGTTTAAAGCATTTGAACATCGTCTTAAAAGGGAAAGCACTGAGAAACACATTTCCATGGAGTTTTGTTTCAAAGAGTTTTCGAAACTGTTGTTGTCACATTTGGAAAAATGTAACCTTTTACCTGTTGCAAAGGGGAAAAATGGACTTTACGTTTTCCCACTCGGAAGTGGAAGGAATGTCCTTCTTACAAAGGGATATGAAAGAGAACACGATGCTTTGCTGAATATGAATATTCCTTTAATTGACTTACAATGTCTCCCTGCAGACGACGCATTTGCGTGCAGCTTATTGAACAACTTGGTAGCAAACATGCATGACGTTACATCCGTTCTAGAGTGTCTTCAGGAAAATTCTTCTACGTTGTTATGCACAAAAAAATCGGTTGATACTATGCTCAATTATTTGAAAGAGGAATTAGTAAATCTTCAAAAGGAAGAGAAAAATAATCAAATTTTGAGAAATCTACCAATATATTTTACAATAACAAAAAAGTTTATGTCTGCAGGCGAACGAACAATCATTCTTCTTTCAGAAGAAATTCCCAAAAATGGATTAGAAGAATTGGGTGATAAAACAAAAATCATCTTTTTGGATGAAAATAAAAGCTTTCGCGAGTTATATGAGTTTCTAGGTTTCATGGAACCTAATAAGTGTGATCTTTACATTACACATATCATCCCCAATATGCAACTTTTACCAATTAAAGCAATTGTTGGGCAATTAAAATTTATCAGGGATAGTATTCTGCCACATATTTTAAATAGCCAAATGATGGACGAAAGGAAGGAAAAGATTAGGAAGTTGTTATGTGAAACTGCTTTTTTAATGAAAGAAGATAACTGTCTTGCAAAGGCGTGTGAATTTTACAATCCACACCAGAAATTGTTTTCCTTGGAAAATCAGCTTTGTTTGACTTCTGAATTGCCACCGAAACCATTTAATGAAAAGGTGTGGAAGGACTTTCTTATTTTTTCTGGAATGTTGTGCGAAATCAATATAACTGCCGAAATATTTGTTAAATTTGCTAAACGTTTAGAGACCTTGGCAGATAAAACAGGAATCAGTGACGTTGTGCAAAGGAATTCAAATCATTTACTGAATATTTTATTCTCTGGACCATTTGAGCTCTCGGAGGACCGCACAATCCTACGCAAAGTGAGGGAATTGAGATTTATTTGTCCTTATAAAATGGATGACATTTGCGTATCCCTTCTCAAACAGTACACGGATACAAGGCGTCTTATCCGTTATAGTGAAGCTACTCTACCATCAAATTGTTTGATCGCATGGTCACAAATGGATATTGTTTCAAAGAAAGCAAACCCATTTTTTCATCTGCAGGATTGTTCCTACTTAACAAACGCTATTGAAGAACTTAACATACGTCGTAATCCTACGCTTGAGTCAGTAGTTAATCATATTGATTTATTTTGTTCCTCGCTTCATCCATTACTAGAGCAATCAAAACCTGAAATAGTTAAACAGGAACAACTGATAGCAAAGGTCATGCAAGAAGCCTATAAATACCTGTCTGAATACGGAAATGCTTGGTCAGTTGAGAGATTAAGTGTCGTTCCGTTTGTTTTCTTAAAGGAAAGAAAAATGTTGACGACACCTAATCATGTTGTACTAAATATGAACGAAAAGGACGAACTTTTACCATTCATTTGCAAGGCATCTGTATTTTTCGGTCAATTTCACGAACTTTTTAACAAGTATGGAGCAGCAGTAGATGCTACAAGCAGTCACTATGCAAAAGTACTAAGTGAAATTAAATCGATGTCAGGTGATAGGGAGTTACGTTTAGATGAATTAGACTGCATTAGAAAGGCTATAAAAGGGTTGTTTACCATACGAAGGTCTGAAAATAAAGATGTACAATTGTGTGTGTCAAAATTGTATCTCTTGACGAAAGAAAATAAGCTAGAGGACAGCAAGGAAATGGTGTTTATCGATAATATGCTTCTGCAAAAAAGAATCGGAGTTAACATGCCTACTTTTAGTTTTTTCATTGGTTTTAAGGCTCTGTATATGGATGTTAAAGACCAGATGTCAGGGATTAAACTTCTACCCGAACAATTCAGACCGCAGTTACTTTCTAAACTTGTAACTGAAGATTTAGAAGTGAATAGCAAGAAAATAAGGAATTCTGTTACTGCTTCGTGTCTAAAAAAGTTTATTTGTTGTCCTGAATTTTTGGAAGGTATGAACAGAATAATTGTGGATAGACATTCGCGATGTGAAATGTCCTTCTCGGAGGCGGAACAACGAAATGTGGAATGCAAACTTAAAAACATTTCATTTACTCAGCTTGAATTTCTGACAACTGTGCTTTTGTATGAAGATGAAGTTCTGCCAAATACAGAGGAAACAAACACGATATTTGCAAAGAGAAATACCATTGAGTGTGTTGAAATGCTTTCGATTTACTTCACAGTGCACGAATGTACAAGTTTGATTACATGGATGGATACAAATTCAATATCGATGTCAACACAAATAAATGATTATCTTGACAATATTTTGGGTGACAGAATTATATTCCTGCCAAAAATTCTAGAATGCTTCCAAAATCCTGCTGTCATTTCTGGTGTGTTAGACAGTTTGAAGGTATTGAGATCTGACGAATCACTACCTGGGCCATCAATCCCACCAGAAATCCTACCAGTACCCTACCCTCCTATAGTGGAAATTGGACCTCAACCTGAAGAGGCCAAAAGATGGATAAGTCAGGCAGAAAAAGATTTTACTGCTGCTTCCAACGATTGCCTTCCAGCGTCATATAATTGGGCATGTTACAAATGTCATCAGGTAATCCATTTCATATTAGAATTCAAATCTCTCTCTTTCTCTTACAAGTTAGCTATTGGTGAAAGATAAGATCTTCCGGGAAAACCCATCAAATCTTCAGTTTTGTTTTGTAACATATTGAGTTAATAATCTTTTTTTTTTAAATTCACCTCTTCATAGTTTATCCACTTTAAAAACTTTTTTTAAACAAATATCAAATATTTTCTTTCTGTTTGACAGTTCAGTTCAGGTAAAAGGGAGTAAATGTTGCGCTGATATTATATGAAATGTGAAGAGAGAAATCGATACTTCTAGTAAAACTGCATTAATTGACAATACACTGTAGATTCTAAGAGACTGAGACACAGATTTCGAAGTAAAGTTTTCTCTTAAATTTTCTGTATAATATAATAGAATATAGTTTCATTACTTATATGTTGTTATTACATTTCAATGGAAAATATAATAAACTTATTTTATCTGGAAATGATTGCACCTACGAAGTTCGGGACACGATTGATTAACACATCCCTGCACTTTCATAGGGTAAATTAAAGCCATTAAACGTAAGAAAAGTAGAAATTTTGTTTTGTATTAATGAAAATATTTAATTTTAATCCAGAAAATTCAAGGTAGAAAGAAGAAGGTATGGTTTTAGCTTTATTGTGCCATAGTCATTTAATGTTTTCAAAACGTTCTGAAACTGGCTTAAATATTAGGTGAGTTTATGACTTTGAAAGATCAGGAAAGAGTATGACATGAAGGAGTACCATTCTGAAAATATGACGTCATTAATTTCATGTATTTCTAAATTTCAAACAGCAAAAGCCTCAAAATGACCCATTTCAAGATGAATTTTCCTTTAGAAAATAGTTTCCACAGCCGTTGCCCACTTTAATATTTGGATATGTTGTGCAAAATACATTGGAAAATTTAATACATATCTCAAAATCTTTGTGGGCGATGGCATGAGGACAATATTTTCTGAAAGAAAATTCCATAGAAAATTGGTGTCTTCTGCAACAATTTAAGAAAATACGGGAGAATGATATGTTTATGACGTCACCATAAGCAATGCATGTGAGAAAAATTATTTGTTTAATTTTTATGCATGGAATTTAAATAATTCAGAATATATGTGTTTTCATTTTTTTACATCAGTTTCATTTTAAAAAAATCACAGGGCAAGATTTGTATTGAAACTATACCTTCTTCTTTGAGAAAGCAAAGCCAACTCACTACTATTTTTTTTTTAGTTCGTGCTCAGTGATGTGTGTTGAGTTTTAAAAATCGAGCACATCGTACTATTATTATATTTTCGTGTGGTTTGCAGCATACAATATGTACAAGATACGATACAATACAGAAAATTTGAGAAATTATTAACATCGTCGATAAACCATACAAGAGGCCCAGGGGCCACAGCGCTCACCTGAGCACATCAGCCAGGAAAAAAAACACATATCAGATCAGAACTGTAAGTTAACTTAAGTGGGGGGGGGGGG
>PRKT01000035.1:473712-492169 GCA_003671525.1 Saccostrea glomerata | reverse complement strand
AGTTTGACTGCTTGATGTCCAGGAGTAAAGAAGAAGATTTTTAAAGATTGCATTAATTTTAGTGGTTTTGGCCCCACCCCTCAGGCCCCAGGGGGGGGGCAGGGATCATGAAATTCACAATTTTTGTTCCCCTTCACCCAAAGATTGTTTGTGCCAAATTTGGTTGAAATTGGTTCAGTGGTTGCAGAGAAGAAGCTGAAAATGTTCAAATGTTAACACACGACGGACGACGTACGACGAACGACGGACGACGACGGACGAAAACGGATAGCAATAGGTCACCTGAGTTTACTCAGGTGACCTAATAAAGGGGGTACAACTGCTTTGTTTTCTTGTCTGGAATATAGGCCTAACAGTACAACATTATTTTAACTCTAGACATGCCGTCAGTAAACCTTCTTTAAAAATATTATAACAAAATGTATTAATACCATTGTAGGCCGCTGAGAAAGCTTTAAAAGCTCTTTGGTATGAAAAAGGTGGTATCGAAAGAGTTCATAGTTCACACGATCTGTCAGAGCTGGTGTCTTCATTTGATGATTCATCATTACCAGACCTAATCTATCAGCTCGAAGGTGTGACAGGGAGTTATTTCCGCATGCGTTATCCTGATGCTGTTTCAGAAAGTTTAATTCCATCCCAAATTTATACACAAAGCGATGCAACAAGAGCAAAAGAACTTACAAAGAAAATTCTAGATATTGTTAGGACGAGAATATCCAGGCATTGAATGAAGTAAGTTGTTAATAAACGATAAAATTATTAACTATGCTATGCTAATAATGATTTGATTAAAGTAAATTGATTCTGTTTAAATATTTTTAATTTTTTTTCTTTCAGATGAGCATCGATCGCGAGTAAACAAAGAAGATAACACACAAACTTATACCAATATCATTCAGAGGGTTGAGGGGCGGTGGCCATTTTCAGACCTTTTTGATCTCCTTTAGAAAAGAGCTCCTTATAAAGATATACAAAAAGGATCAAATTTTATTCTTCGAACTTCCAAATCAGCATTTTTCAATCAACATCACTTTGAACTTTTCATGTTGTATATATTTATTGGCATGTGGTGGGGGTGAGGTGTACTTTTTGTCATTATGTAAAACATTATTCATTTAATGTACTAACTGGTTTAACTTCATACATTTACTTCTCTGTACATATCATATGGTAAATCCTCATTTTATGTTTGTTTAGTGAAATGAAATCTGAAATCAAAATTATGATGATGCCTTCGTGAAAATTACACTTCTATGCTAGTGTTTTGAAATTTGAATAAAATATTACTAAATATGCTATGATACATGTATATGTGTACAGTGTACCAAACTGTGTGTAAATACAATGTCATTTGATTCAACAGTTGAACTGAATTGATTAACTTGTTAATTAATGGATGTAAATAATTTTTAACATCTCCTTATGTATATTAACATGTACAAAAAAAATACATATTATTGTGAGTATGTACCCAATTTACATATTTTTTTGTTTTTATAAGTAATTCACATCTTTGTGTATATGTATATATTTTACAATTTTTTAGGTTTGTAAATATAATTTACAGCTTTATACATAAGTAGATACTTTACATATTAGAAAATTTATATGTGCATTTTTAAATATCTTTGCGAAAGTACATTTTATACCATAAGTAATAACTATATAAAATAGGTCTTCCTTGGAGTATTTGTATATTACATCTATATAATATGTTTTTGAACATTCAATAATATGTGTTTACTTGCTTTGTGCACTAAGCAACTGCACTAAACATAATGTTTATGTGTTTGACTTTAATCATAAAACACGTTTTCATTAAAAGTACACGATTTAAATCAAACCAAATTAATTTAAAACTGTAAATCATATGCCATTGGATAAAAAAAACCTAACTGTGTTTATTTATTCTATTATGCTGATAAAATTATAGCTTTAAACATATCTGAAATAAATATGTACAATTTACAACATAAAATATAGCAAAAAAAATATGTTTATATTGTAATTGAATCAGGTATTTATTAATATGTATATGTAATTTACGTAGATCAACCAGAGCAATAAAAATCATTGTTTGACATTATTTAAAAAAGTGTTTTAACATCTATGCTTTTCTTGAATTATTATTTAACATTAATTATTGATTTAGAATAATTTTTTGGGATTTTGTGTTTCTTAAATTCAATTTTTATTTTACATTTATTATACATTCCGAGCTTAAGTGAATCTTAATGATATATTGTATATGAATATATTATTATGTTTTTTTTTTTTTTACTTTTATTTGGTGTTATTAAGGTGAATAAGTTATTAAGGTGAATAAGAATGAGAAAAAAATGTAAAACACTTAAGTAATTAAAAATAAATTTAAATTTAAAAAAAAAAACTGTTTTCATGTATAATTATTATAATTCGTAGAAATCTAATTTTAACAAGTATGTGCACAAAGAAGTCTATAATCCTTGCATTATCTCTGAAAAAAAGTAAATAACAGCATATTGATCACATAAATATTGATAAACCTATGTAAATGATCCTTATGGGTCTTGATTACTAGATAGCCGAGTTATTCAACATTTTATTAAGTTTCAAAGTCAACTATAGCTAGTCCAGATCAATCACAGCTGCTTGAAAAATATAATTTTGTGGAGGCCATTCTACAAAACTATGCAATTATATGAAAACAAAAGGCCCATGGGCCACATCACGGAGTAACTGGCCATCCTGTTCTTAACCAGAGGTCCTCCGTAATAATACCTATTGTGACCCCGTCCTATCCCAGGGGTTATTATTTGGAAAATTTAAAATCTACACTACCCCAGGATTTTTCCACATAAGTTTCAGCTTTTCTGGTCGAATGGTTCTTGAGAAGAAGATTTTCAATTTTTTCCAATGTAAAACTTGGATTCCCTATTGTGGCCCCACCCTATCCCTGGTGTCATAATTTGAACAATTTAGAATCCACACTACCCCAGGATGCTTCCACATAAGCTTCAGCTTCTCTGGTCCCCAGTAGTTCTTGAGATTTTTCAATGAACCCATCCTAGTTTTGTCTTTGCTTGATTATTTCCCCTTGTAACAAGACATAGCCCTTTATTTTAACAATATAAACTCCCTTTCACCCAAGGCTGCTTTGTACCAAGTTTGGTTAAAGTTAGCCCTGTGGTTCTGAAGAAATTGAAATGTGAAAAATTAACAAATGGAGAGATGGACAACGGATGAACAGAAATTTAAGCTCACTTGAGCATGTTGAGCTTTCAGCTCAGGTGAGCTAAAAACAGATGAAGTGTCAGTACATATGTTTCATTGAAGATGTATAAGAAATCCTTTCCACTCTTCAAATTACACGTCATAAATTTTATAAGTATAGAGTGTTTGCCATTGAGATGATTTAAGCAAGAGTTATTCCCCATGGCCTCCATATTGAAGGTCAACATTCCAAGATCCCTTTATTATTCAAACAACTTCAATTTATTATACCCCGTGGGGATCCGGGTTAGAATAGGTCCTCAGTTCCCCCTTGCTTGTTGTAAAAGGCAACTAAATTGGGCGGTCCTTAGGATGAGACCGTATAAACCGAGGCCCCGTGTCACAGCAGGTGTGGCACGATAAAGATCCCTCCCTGCTCAAGGGCCTTAAGTGCTGAGCATAGGCCTAAATTTGCAGCCCTTCAACGGCAATGGTGACGTCTCCATATCAGTGAAATATTCTGGAGAGGGACGTTAAACAGTATACAATCAATCAATCAATTTATTATACTGGTTACGGAGGTAAATATAACACTATTTCTCTTTTGAATAATAGACGTTTGTTAAAGCCTCCAGTGGCGGATTTAAGGGGGGCGCACCCGGCGCACCCCCCCCCTAAAAATTGTCAAGTTAACGTAAATCACAGTTTCGTCTAGAAAATGTAAATATGTCTACTTGGTAGACCTCATTTTTACCCTACAAAATCTCTAGAACCCAGGAGCTTCCGGAGCCCCCAGACCCCTTGCCTACTTTTGGTGCCCCCTCTAACTTCAATTCCTGGATCCACGCCTGGCCTCTATCAGTTCATAATTTTAAGATTGTACATATTTCCCCCCATATATTCCTTCCATGCATGTTTAAAATTGGTTGCTCAAGGAGGAAAATTCACTACTTTTCCCTACAAGATGGTGGCAAAGGGGAATGAATCCAAGGCAAAATATTTCATAGGAAAACGGTCGATTAAAAACAAAACAAATTTTACATGATGATTTCAGTTGTAATTAGTGTGATATTAATGAATTGACTAGAATATACAATATTACATTTGAATGCTACATGTACATGTAACTTAAGGTTTGTAGGTGATAAGAACTTTCTTTTCTCTAAAATACATGGAGTTATAGATAAAAGGGAAATGACTTCTGTAACAGAATCATATCTCTTAAAAACTATTATTAGAAAAAATATGACTCAATATTTTTTACAGAAAATGTAAATGAAATTTTAATCTTTTCAATTTCAAAAGCAACAACTACTGCAAATTTCTATAATTTGTTCATGTACAAAGACTGATCAGTGACAAAAAATGTACATTGCACTAAATAGTGTACAGTATAATTATGATGAGGTAGAATATATCTTATATTTTCTAACTACTAAAAAAGGATATAACACTTTGAAATAAGCATATCTCATCTTTGTCAATGTGACATTTTAACTGATAAGATTCTCCTACATCTTCCCATACATACACAGTGAGTTCATCTCCCTCTAAACACTCTCCTAAATAATGAGATTGAATTTTGCTGATTCCCTTCCCTAGATTCTCTTCAAAGCTTGGCAGGGAACCAGTTCTAGCAGCATGATGGGCAGCATCTTTGGCGTATCGGACATAAGCACTCCAGGTAGTGTGGTTATTCATATCTGTGTCACTCCATGCCACTTTGACATGGTAGATACTTGTTTTATCTGCTCTTGGAAATTTCTCTAGTTTGTAAGACTGAAAGTTTTTAGCTGTCTCTGCATATTTCATTTTCCACCAAGAGGGTAGAGGCTTAGGTCGCCTGGTTTCAAAATCAATACTGACAACTTGGTTAATATTGCTGATGAGGAGTTCATTGGTTTCTGATTTCAAAAATGAGTGTGAATTAAAGGACGTATTTCCAATGTAGCCTCCTTTCACAGTTGTCAACAGTGTACTTTTAGGTACATCTGGATCATACAAGGCCTTGGTAAAACAGACCTCAGAAGTTACAAGGAATGTTAAACAGTCACTTGTCAGTTTTTCGAAATCCCTGAATGTTCTGCCACTTTCATCTAATGGCTGGTGGTGAACAAACATCCTGCCAGAAACCACTAAGTTCATCATGTTCCAGATTTTTGGCTGACCTACAATGTGATCAACAAATGACTTCATATTTCAAAAAATATATAATAAATTGATTAACTTACAGTAATTAGCAATGAAATTTCTGTGTCCTCGTCATCTATGTGCAGAAATGGTTTAAAGGATACACATGCTTATGGGCAGCATTTTATTAAAGATTTATATTTTGCATTTAAGTAAATGATCATTACAGTGTAAAAATATATAAAACTGAATTAAACAATGAAGTATTTTTTTGAAAATCAAATTACAAAATAATTTTTTACTGAATTATGAGCGTAACATAATGAATATTACAAATAAAATTTTTCAAAACTTTTTTTTTGTTCTGAAATACTATTATGTTGCAAAGCACTTATTATCATTCTAGCATTCTAAGAAAGACAGCTCTGAGATAGTCACAATGTCTTCTACAGTACCCCTATTACTTTATTTAAAGTTCAAGCATGCACAAAAACAATCAATACATGTAAGTTGTATGTCATGTAGATTTCAACATATTGAACACAGCATCAAGATGAATAGGGCACTCAACTCTTTCATTATAAACAATAAGTGATTGATGGAAATAAAATCATGCTTATTTTTATCCTTTACTCAACAGATTTATTTTTCTATGGCAGAGAATTCATGAATATGTTAGTTTACTACATATGCAGTAAACGAGTGATGTATCAATGGTAGTGTAAATATAATTCTGGTAAGAATAATTACCGTAAACATCATAATCTGATACTGTGGGTCCTGGGTGACTGACCACGGCCTCTACTGCCGTCTCATCTACAGAGAGAAGCTTAAATCCACAGTTCTTCAAAAAATGTCGAGATATCCTCCTAATAAAGAGAAAAGAAGATTATAAATAATTTTATATATAGATCTGAAAATCATCAAATATCATCTAGATGCTGATGGTATGTGTTTAAATTATAAAACATGTAAAAAGAGTTAAATTTTTGTTATGCACAATAACACATGTACTTATTCTACATGTATGCATATATACTATACATGATTTCAAAACAAAATGAAGAATTGGTACAGTTTTTAGTATATTTAAAAGTAAAAATCCAAAAATATCACTAAACATTTACTGCAAGCACTTTCGCCATGTTCGGCTCTTTAGGAAGTTATGGCAGTTAACTGCCTGAAGAGCGGAACATGGCGAAAGCGCTTGCAGTAAAAGTTTAGGGATATTTTTGGATATTTACTTTTAAATATACTATACATGTATATGCAAGATTTACTTGTACCTACATTCATGCAATTATGACATATCTTTAAATATGTTACAGGAATTCATGGTTCTTCAGACTAGTAAGTTAAAAATAATCATGACATTGAAAATTCTTGTTAATTCAATGTTTTTGTCTTTCAACATGTTCAAATTCATAGTTTAGTGTTCGGAACTTGCCCCCCAAAAAGAATTCAAGAAGAATAGAGGTATGAACATTAATCATTTATCTTTCTATAAACCAAAGCTCCAAAATATTTTATAAGTGCAAAGTTAAAAGGGATATGTACATGTATTCTGATTAGCATTATCTGTATGGAAATCCATGATACTTGAAACCAGAGCAGACCTAACAGTTACATTGTAACCATAGGAGCTCCTAAGGTAATTCTGTAAATGACGAAAGATAAGTATAAATTATATAGGTCTACCGCTCTATACTTCGAAATCCACATTGATTTTATAGTAAAGAGTGTTAGACCTATAGTATACTTATCTTTTGTCATTTACAGAATAACATGGGGAGCACCTATGCAGTTAACAGCTTAAGAGGAGTAAAACTAGGTCTAATCATGTACATTGCATGCAGATCTGTACGTTAATTTTATTTAGCTATTTCAGTATCTTGTTTATATAAGCAGCTAGAGACATATAAAGCCATGTGTCTCTGGTTTAAGCTATTCTAAATTCAGAATATCTCAAAATCTTGATATCAGATATGTTAAATTGATAAAAACACACTTTTTTGCATTATGATCTTGTTGATTATGTAAATAATTTTATCCTGTTGTGAAAAAAATACACAGTAAGTAAATAGGTGTAAGAATCACAGGTACTTGCATGGGTCTTGGTTTATAAATATGCATGTACCTTATTGATATGTAAAAAAAGGTGTGTTTTTTTACATATCAATAATGTACATATATATTTATTAACCAAGGCCCAAATCAGCTGCATGCTGCAAGTATGGATGCTACCTGTGGTAAAAAAAATGGATTTCCCTGCTAAGCCCCTAATCATATTTACTGAAGTAAATTAGTTAATTTAAAAAACAAGCAGTGTTTACATACTTGTATCCTGGATTTCGAGCAACTGATGCCATCATCCAAGCATCTGCATTTGCAGGACGATGATTATTTTTGTGTAGTTCTACTTTCTGACACAAATGTAGTCGTCCGTTTATTACACTCTGTATCACGAGCCCGAATTATTTACCTCACCAAACCCGATATTCATTTTTAAAGACTTCGCACATTACAGGCAATTGAAATGCCCTTAGAGTCATCTTTATAATTAGAAATGAAATACACAAATATCACTTTTGAACTTGTTCAATTAAAGCATTAAATTTAAAAAAAAAAAACAATACTTTATTCTTTAAACAATCAATATATGATTATAATTGTAAATTTTACAGGTAAATAAATACATGTACATCTTCATATAATAAATCAGTAAATATAATCTTAAAATTATAATCTAAAAAGACAACCGACAAAGTAATGTTTAGACTGTTAGAAATATTAATATTTCGATTATATGGTTGAGTTGCGTATATACATGTACCTCGAGCTCCGCTATGCATGTCCACACCTATATAAGTACATGTGGTCAAAAGTAACTTAAGGATATCCGATCCGCAGCTAGGAAGGATAACTAAAAAAAATTCATATTTAATTTGAAATGCATCAAAATGAAGCTTGAAAATTAAATTTTTTCATACAACAATTAGATTCAAGGCTTTTTGGAGTCCTAGAAAAGGTCTTATAAAAGTTGACATTTGTACCCTATAAAAGGGGAAAAAAACTAATACAGTTTTAGAGAAATAAAATTTTATTGAATTCAGCCTTAGATACCAAAGCTTATAAGCATTGTGTGAAATAAGAAGTGATTTGTTGTGTCTTGCAATGATAGCAAAAGCCTTTTACACTGTGTAATATAGAATACATGATGGAAATAGAAGACAAAAAATACATTTGATAAGTATAAAAATCATGACAATTTCTCTGAATGCCTGGATACCTATCATTTTTTAATCTGAAATATATTTGTATTTGTTGATGAATTTGCAATTAGAAAATGCATTGCTGATATTCCAATTCGCTTTTTCGGCAAAAATACTGGAGATTTGACAATTGTCCCTATATAATATGTTTGAATTTAATTCTTAATTTGAAAGAAATACTGTGGATAAATTTACATAACTTTGTGGATTTAGAGATACTTTTATGAGTATTTTTGATTATACTTAATTGCTGATTTTATAAACCTGAGGATCGGACTACCTTAAACGTTGTCATTCATGAAAATACCTTAAATCGTGTATTGATCAACATCGTACTCTCATACTCGGACTGATATCTGATACTGAAATATTGGTAAATATAGACACATTCTATTTTCTGGAAAAGGGGAAAATTTTGGGACTGCAATATTAATAACAATATTAATAAAAAGAAAAACATATAGGGCCTACATGTGTAAATAACTGTCAGTTCAAGGACGATTCAAATTCTACAGTTTCGGCTAATATATTCAACAGGTTAATCGGGTCATATGAGATTGGGAAAAAATATCAGGCTACCGGAATAATGATCATGGGCATAAATTCCAGGCCCCAGACCATAAGCTGAGAACTAACTGTCAAGTCAAAATATCAATTCTGTGTCACTTTTGAAATGGTCAAGAAAAATAAAACCAAATTTTTACCGAGTGCTTGTATTGACTATTTTGTCAACCGTGCAACCTTAAAAACATGTATGTTAAAATTGATATTTTCAAAATTTGACTTTCTCAGTCTGTTCTCAGTCCATGGTTTTGGGGCCAGGACTTTTGGTCTCCCAATTTCAACGTTGTAAAAATGTAACCCGGACCAATTTTCCAACTGGGTCAATATTCAACGTTAGAACATATAATACGTATACATGCATACGTACAACACGATACCCGGTATCCTCACAATGTCAAAGCTCCAGAGAAGACTCAAGTCCACCAAATTGTAGCTGTGGACCATACACAGTAGGGACGGCCTTGCAGGGCACAAATTCTACATGAATTGTATACAATACCCCAATAGATTATATATATATTATTTTTTTTATTTGTTCAAATACTTGATACAGTATTCCCTTTCGAGAAGTGGACAGCTTATAAGCCTTTCACCTACAGTGGGCAATGATGGATGTACATACGAAAGCCTATAACTGTTCACTTCTCTAAAGTTAAGAGAATAATGTACAATAGAACGAGCGCATGTCGAGATTTAATAATATTAAGATTATCCCCGCAATTTTAAGACCTTATAGCTGCTGTAACTTGTGTGTATGCATGCATCATTAACGCACCTTTTTTCATGATTGAGCAAATTGATAATGAGGATAATTCACTCGATCATCGTCATATATTTACATCCACTGAATATTTTCTTCTTTATTTCTTAAGAAAACCCATTCCGTTCCATCAATGAAACGTACAAAGACGTTCGCATCATTAACACAATTATAATTAATATTTTTAATCCTACTTAAAATGATAATTTAAACAGATATGAATATAAACAATAAAATGTCTTTCTTTGTTTGTTATTACTGGAATGAACGGTCGCAGCTATTGCAGAAAAAATTTACATAACCCGCTTACGCGGGTTATGTATTTTTTCTGCAACAGCTGCTTCCGTTCATTCCAGTAATAACAAACAAAGAAAGCATTTTATTGTTTAAATAACCAATTGGTTCTAATGAAACACTTTATACAGTGATCAGTACTGATCACAGACTTGACCTTGGTAACTAAAACTGCTGTTAACACCAATAAAAACTGTAAAGAAAGAGGAACAAACTACAATTGGAACATTTCTTTCCCGTCCAACTATGATCAAGTATAATGCCACTGACCAGAGGCAAAACCGAGGACTGGATTCCTTGATAATGTTTGTTGCTGGAGATCTGCTACCACTCTCCATTGTAGAAAGCAAGCATTTTCTAAAATTAATTAATGACCTTGACCCAAAATTTCAAGTACCCAGTCGGAAACACTTATCAACAAAAATTCTACAAGAAAAAGCCAAAGAAATCCAGAGATTGCTTAAAGAGCAATTAAATAATGCAGAAAACATTTGCCTTACTGTTGACTTGTGGTCCAATAGATCAATGAAGGGATTCCTTGGGATTACAGCTCACTTTATTCTTGAATGGGAGTTAAAATCAGTGATGATTGCATGTAAGAGATTTAAAGGCAGGCACTCAGGAGAAAATATTCTACATGAATATGAGGAAATTATTTCTAAATTCGATATCAATGAGAAAATATTCTGTATCATTAGTGATAATGCCAAAAACATGGTTAAGGCATTTTATTTTGGTGTCCCTGGATTTAGTTCATCAGTAGGAAAGGATCTTGAAGAGGAACTTTTCTCGGATAGTGAGGCTGAAGACACCGAAGATGAAGAAGATGACCGCCCATTTCCAACCCATAAAAGATGTTATGCCCACTGTTTACAGCTGGTCATTAAAGATGCATTTGATAAATCTGACAACAGCCTAAAAAAAAATATTGTCAAAGTGTCCAAACTTGTGTCACATGTCCGAAAATCTATACATGCTTCTGAATTTTTAGAAGAAGAGAAAAGAGTCCAAGCCTCAAATGCTACCAGATGGAATAGCCAACTCCACATGATTCAGTCTGTTTTGGATATTCCCGAGGAAAAGCTAGAAAAATTGGTTTCTCCAGTGATCTCATCTTATGACAGAAAGGTTCTGCTAGAGTTGACAAAAATTCTCAAACCTTTTGAAGATGCAACATTATTGCTGCAGAGAGAAAATAGTGTCAATGGCAGCATGACTATTTCTATAACATTTGGCCTAAAGAGGCACCTTGATGCCATAAGATGTGACTACTCCTCTAAATTTCTTTCAGTTCTGAAGTCCTTTTTAGAGTCTCGACTTTCTCATTTTGAGTCTGATGTTACTTATCAACTTGCTTCTATGTTGGATCCTCGTTTCAAACTTTTGTGGGCAGCTCCAGAAGATGTTGAGAAGCTTACAACAATGCTTAAAAAGAATGCCTCTTCTTGTGATTTGGTACCGTCAGATGATGGAAATTCAGATACTTCTCCTCCAAACAAGAAGCAAAAATCAGACGACTTCTTCAACTTTCTGCCAAAATCTACCCCAAGCGTAAGCGCCACCTCTCAGAGAGTACACAACTTGTTCAGCGTTATATTGAGGAGCCTACTCTTGAATAAAATGCTGACCCACTTCTGTTCTGGAAAACAAATGAACACTTGTATCCTTCTTTAGCAAAGATGGCCAAAAAGTATCTCTCAGTTCCAGCTTCCCCAGCTCCCGTTGAGCGCTTGTTCAGTATTGCTGGAAAGATCTTTAAACCTGACAGGATGAGGTTAAGGGATGAAACCTTTGAAACTCTGATGATGATAAAATGTAACAGTAATCTAGTATGAACATTAACATGATCCTGAACATGAACATGTATTTGTAGATGTGTTAAACAGTTGCAAAGATTCTGTATTTGTCAATAGACTCAATACATTATTTACTTATCACTGATTTTTAAATTTTTTTTTTTAAACTTTAAAGTGTAATGGTAATGGTAATGCATTACTTTACTTATTTAATGGTAATGTAATGCATTACTTTAAGAAACTGGAGTAATGGTAATGGTAATTTAATTCCCAAATTCTTGAAGTAATGGTAATGTAATGCATTACTTTACAATGTAATTCGCCCCAAGCCTGGTGATCACAGACTTGACCTTGGTAACTAAAAATACCGGCGATCTTCACTCTTTATCTTTTTGTGCCCCAATTTCGACTGCCGTCATTCTGCATATACAGCTGTTAAATACTATATCATGGCCGCTGAAAAAATACCCGTTGTTCCTATACCAGAAACTCGTGGACTTCCAATGATAGGACTTGGAACGTTCAATGACTTTCAGAAAAGGGTAAGATCATTAAGAATTTAAGATATTAAAACTTTATAATATAAAGAATATTATTTAATGAAACAAGGCAAACCTAAAACCTGGCTCATTATTTCTTACTCCAACAGTGGCCAGGTCTTAAACCTAGCAGGCTCTGTATCATGACGTGAATTGAAATACATGTATTCTATAATGAAATTAAAAAATTTTCAACCTCATTACTTTAAAGGTCGCAAATTTAGACCTGTACTTGGTACGCAGGGTCATTCAGAAGTAAGAGATCTATTTCGTGCCTAAGTACCGATACTGAAAAACGGGGCCTTGGTTTATACTGTCTCATCCGAAGAACTGCTGCAGTCCAAGTGCCGAAGTGAGATTCGAACCCACAAAGTAATGATCAAATCCTATCTCAGGGACTCTAGAGCCAACGCTGTATCCACTTCGCCTCGAACTGATGTGTACATTACGACACTGATTATCTTTAAATTAAGGATAAGGCTTATGGTATATGTACGAAAGCCCAGAAGGCTCATTCGAGATTCAAGGTTCGAAATACGAGATTCGAAATTCGAGATTCAAGATCCAGATTAACCAATCAAAAGCGGGTTCAAGATTTGATTACTCCCCTTTATTATGATTTTACTATCAAGAAATCGTTTCATATATTTATAACAAATGAGTTATTTTATTGAATTACAATGCAAGAAAGAGTGTTATATATATTAGAAGGAAATTGAAATAATCATTGGATTCTTTATCAGCAAGATATACTTCAATTTATTTTATGGCTTCTTAAATATTAAATAGAATACATATATCAGGAATATATATGTTTTTGTATTGTCTACTTTGTGTACGGGGTTGATGACTTATAAATAAAGTTTAAAATAAGTTTAAGTGTCTAAAGATTAGCAATAATCCCACACCTACCCACCCCACCTGCCCATTTTTCCAACACACTGAAAGGCTTGAACTTGAAAGGCGACGTAGTATTGATAAACACTACTGATAGAGGAAATACAGATAGATTAAGTATTTAATTAATTATCTCCATCTAAGGCTTTAATTTCTTGAATTAATTAAAAATTATATCTACAATACAGCTTGGCAATATGAATTAAAATGAATGCGGCATTTTTAAAATGCAGAACTATATAGCGTTATGGTATAATTATATTTTAGTCTCTGACCATAGCATTATATGGCCAAAGACAAAAATATACTCGTGAAACCTTATAACGCTCCAGTTCGATACAGCAGTCAAGTCTCACTGCACAAATGCAATGAAATATATACCCTTGAATTACTGTGCAGTGTAGATACGATTAATAATATTTCATATCTAATTATTATCAAATGCAATAGATTCTCCCTCAGCAATGATCTGATAAAAAAAAATAGTTGACCTACTTGTTCCGCAAGTCAACGATATAAAGACCATATAATATTCCACATACATGTACACGTATTTACTATTTTGTTTAAGTAGAAAAATAAGATTATATATGTATTTTTCAAAATGTAATCCAAATTTTATTTTTATTTCGTTTTAATACATAAAACATTTTTTCTTGCATTATCATTTTAGCAAATGATCCATTTGTTGTAAATATATTCAACGATTTCTTGATAGTAAAAACGTAACAAAGGGGAGTAATCAATAGTCAAACCCGCTTTTGATTGGTTAGTTTGGATCTCGAATTTCGAATCGCGTATTTCGAAACTTGAATCTCGAATGAGCCTTCTGGGCTTTCGTATATATGAGATGAAACTGTACCTGTAGCTCACCGGTGCGTATGTCAATATTTTTTCAGAGAGCCACAGTTTTGCAGCTACAGTTGGGTCTTCTTAAGGACGTTCGATCCTGAGATTTTGAGCGTATTTTGGTCAGGTCCTTTATGTATAAAATTCTGCATTATTTTAAACTTTTTAACATTAAATCTGAATTCTACATTGCAAATTTAACTACATTCAATGAAAAACCGCGATTAAATTCCATTCAAGTAGAATTAAGCTAGGGACTTTATTTTGTGGCGGAAGGTTTTTTTAGTCGAAAATGATCAGTTTTTCCATTTTGAATTATAACAGTAGTTACAGTACTGTTAATTTTGGATTCCTATTTTTCCATCCTGGTTGCACACAAAGGTATTTTTTGCAGTGAAATGTGTTATGCTGGCACTGAAGTATCTATTAAATTATTTCTTATGAATTCTATCAACAAAGTGTGACAAATATAGTAAATATATTCTGAGAATCCGGGAAAAAAAATGAGTCAATTTTAACGTAAAATTGACACTTTTTTAGTAATATCTGAAAATTTACATCATATTCCCCCACTTTTGATGTTCTTTTCTAAATATTCAAGATAGATTTGACCGATTTGCTTAAAATCAGAAAAAGTTTAAGACGTTAAAATAATTTTCTTGCTTATTAAATTTTCAATGCCAGAAAAATAACTTTTTATTAGTGCAGAAAGGTCAATTAATTGATTATGCGAAGCAATTTAAAAAAAATTTCTTAGTCACAATTTTTAAGTATCTTTTTTTAAACAAACTTTGAGTTTATTTTGTTTCATGCTTTAATTGGATTAAATATTGGAGGGAAAACGTCAAAAATTTAATTTTTAATTAGGACACAAATTTCAGTGCAAAAAAGTCATATTAAATGTACTGTAACGCCAAAAGAAGCGTATTGACCCCGATTTTTTCATTTGAATTTTAATTAAGCTATGTTTGTAGAAGCTGAAAATATACTTGGTAAAAAAAAAGTTTGAGACTTTAGATATCAGGATCGAACGTCGTTAAGAAACAATCGCAACAACATTAAATTTTATTAATATGTTGTACACTCGATCAAATTTTGGAATTTCTAAAGCAGGCAGCGATTGGTATTGGCTCATTATAGGGAAGCAACGATGACGTAAAAGAGGCTGTAAGAATCGCCATTGACTGTGGTTATAGGAGTTTTGACACTGCGTACGCATACCAAATCGAATTAATTGTTGGCGAAGTCATCAATGAAAAAATCCAGGAGGGCGTGGTGAAAAGAGAAGATATCTTTATCACGACCAAGGTATGTTTCAGAATATTTATTATAAACATTTATTCAAACAAGTAGTCTAAAGTACAAGTAGTTAATTTACATTGATTGATCATGCATGTATATTTTAAAATTGGTTAAATTTAACGAAAATCCATATAGTGATTTTATTATATTTGTTTTTTTTTCATGTCGTTTTTCTTCTAATGTTGAATTACTTTGATAGATCCATTGTAAATTTCAGTTCATTATTATTAGAGTAATCATCCCATCCATGCACACATTCGTGACCTGAATAAAGAATACCAGAAATCTTACTCTTGACAATAACATGAATTTGATACAAGCATGTCCAATTTTTTTAATACAGCCATGTACCTTGGCCCACATTTTATCCCTACACTCAAGTAAAAAAAGCAAGGCAAACTATTCACTATAAATAACACAGTATTACAAAAAATCATATTACTGAAGAAAATTATGGTTTATGTTTTAAGTTTGAAAATTATTGATGGACTACAGCTGTATGTTCTTTTTATTTTTAATGATACATTTAGCTCTGGAATACTCATCACAACCCTGCACATGTACGTGCCAACTTCTTGAAATCCCTCAAGAACCTTAACTGTGAATATGTTGATTTGTATCTTATTCACTGGCCTTTTGGATTCGAGGTAATTAAGAGTATTAATTGTTTTAATTCACTACCTTAACAGCAAAAGCCTGAACATAAAAATGGTTAATATTCCCTTTTTTCAAAAATATGCCGAAATAACGTATTTTTAAAATTCTATACCTACCGCTTTTTTGGGGAAAAGGGCCACTGATTTCTTTCATTGTGAGGTAGAGTGATAGTTTACGATTGAATGTTTTTAATTTCGAGCCAGGATGACGCGACTGAGACCTTTCCTATGGACGACAAAGGATATGCCAGATTTTCTGATCATGATTACATGGACGTATGGACGGTAAGGTAGTATGGTAAAAGTAATCAAGTGCATTATATAAAGAAAAACAAATTGCTGACATTTTAAAATATCTCGCTGAGTTTGCTCATTGCATTTGAATTATATAATTTATAATTTATTGGACAATAATTCATTTTACGACATACATGTAAATGGAAAATTAAACATTTGAAAAGAAGCATTATTTTGTATGTATATGTCGTTCAGTATTTGTCTTTAATATTCAATATGAGACACGGTTTTTTTATTTTGCATGTTGTAATTGTAAGGAAATGGAAAAATTGGTTGATGAGGGCTTGGTGAAAGCAATAGGACTTTCTAATTTCAACAAAAGCCAAATCGAGCGTGTCCTACAAAACTGCCGAATTAAACCATGCAACCTACAGGTATTTAACAAAACATGTTTTAAAAGAAAGTCAAGTGTAATACCAAGAAAATTCCGGTATATAAATTAAATCAGATTTCTACTATTTTATTCAGATTGAAGTCCACCCTTACCTTTCAAACAAGAAACTGATTGACTTTTGTTTTTCAAAAGACATTTCAGTTACCGCTTATGCACCACTTGGAAACCCAAACAGATCTTGGTACGTTGTGTGTTTTTTTTAATAGTTTGTTCAAGTTACTCACGACCAAAGGATTAAAGAAGCCTTTTGCTTCTGTTATACTAAGTACATTGTCCAATTCTTTATCTTCATACTGACCCAGAGATGGCTATCTTAACAAACCTTTTCCTTTTTAGCTCATCTGAGCCAAAGGCTCAAGTGAGCTTTTCTGATTAAAATTTGTCCGTTGTCTGTCGTTGTCGTCGTCGTCGTTGTCGTTGTTGTAAACTTTTCACATTTTCATCTTCTTCTCAAGAACCACTGGGCCAATTTCAACCAAACTTGCTACAAAGTATCCTTGGGTAAAGGGGATTCAAGTTTGTTCAAATGAAGGGCCATGCCCTTTTCCAAGGGGAGATAATTATGAATTAGAGAAATAAATTACATTTTAAAACAATCTTCTTCTCAAGAACCACTGGTTCTGGAAAGATGAAACTCATGTGGAATCATTCTCAGGTAGTGTAGATTCAAGTTTGTTAAAATCATGACCCCCAGGGGTAGGGTGGGACCAAAATGGCGGATCAAAGTTTTACATAGGAAAAATCTTTAAAAATCTTCTTCTCAAGAAAAGTTTTACATAGGAATATATAGGAAACATCTTCAAAAATCTTCTACTCAAGAACCACTGGGCCAGGAAAGATGAAACTCATAGGGAATCATCCTGAGGTAATGTAGATTCAAGTTTGTTCAAATCATGACCCCCAGGGGTAGGGTGGGGCCAAAATGGCCGATCAAAGTTGTACATATGAATATATACACATGTAGGAAAATTCTTTAAAAATCTTCTTCTCAAGAACCATTGGGCCAGGAATGATGAAACTCATGTGGAATCTTCTTCAGGTAGTGTAGATTCAAGATTGTTCAAATCATGACCCCCTGGGGTAGGGTGGGCCAAAATGGCCGATCAAAGTTTTACATAGGAATATATAGGAAAAATATTTTAAAATCTACTTCTCAAGAACCACTGGGCCTGGAAAGATGAAACTCATGTGGAATTTTCTTTAGGTAGTGTAGATTCAAGTTTATTCAAATCATGACCCCCTGGGGTAGGGTAGGGCCAAAATGGCCAATCAAAGTTTTACATTGGAATATATAGGAAAAATCTTTAAAAATCTTCTTCTCAAGAACCACTGGGCCTGGAAAGATGAAACTCATGTGGAATCATCTTCAGGTAGTGTAGATTCAAGATTCTTCAAATCATGACCCCCTGGGGTAGGGTAGGGCCAAAATGGCCGATCAAAATTTAACATAGGAATATATAGGAAAAATCTTCTTCTCAAGAACCACTGGGCCAGGAAAGATGAAACTCATGT
>PRKT01000035.1:457084-472506 GCA_003671525.1 Saccostrea glomerata | reverse complement strand
GGTAGTGTAGATTCTAGTTTGTTCAAATTATGAACCCCTGGGGGGTTAAAATTCCCCCCCCCCCCCCCCTCAGTAAACTTTCAGTTCTGATCTGATATGTGCTTTTTCCTAGCCAATTGCTCAGGTGAGCGATGTGGCCCCTGGGCCTCTTGTTTTTGTTTTTTTTATCGTGTTTTCAATTAATTAAACCCCTAATAAGGTTTGTAATAAGGAAATGTTTTATTTAAACCATTGATCTAACTATAAAGGTTTATAAAAAATTTATCTCATGTTTTCATTTGAAGGGCTAACGAAAATGAACCTTCCATCTTCGAGGAACCCATTTTAAAAGATATTGCCAAAAAGAAAAATAAATCAATCGCTCAGGTAAAAAAGTTCTCCTATTCTCTATCAACCATTACAGGAATGACTTGACATCAATATCATTTACTCATCCTCTGTATCTAAATTTTTATTCATTAATTTGAAATATTTGATTATTATGCGTTGTTTATTTTTTTTTTTTTACAAAGGTATGTCTACGATTCCTGCATCAGAGAAATATCATTGTGATCCCAAAAAGCGTGACTCCACATAGAATCAAAGAGAATATTGATGTGAGACATATACAGTATCTTATCAGCATACATGTGTTTCTGATGCCAAAATCACAAAGAAATCATTATTCACGAAGACGAAGCATTTGTCTCTTTGTCAATTAAATTGTTTTGTCTAGGAATGATTCTTGTCATATGTTTCAGATTCTGGATTTTGAATTGACTGACGACGAAATGAAAGCCATTTGGAGTTTGGACAAAGGAGCAAGAATCCTAGAAGAACCCACGTAAGAATGCACAAACCAATATTCATATACTAGTATATTTCGACATATTTATATGGCTTTTACATGTAAACTCCTCCCTCTTGGAAAGTGAGGTAGAGTGTTATATGTTTAGGTGAAGATTGCCGTCCGTAACAAGTGTGCTTTAATTATCTGCAATTCTCCTCGCTTTACCAATAGCATTTTATTGAGAGGTATTACTGAAATACTGCCGATTCGGCGGTTAAGCATTAAACGGTCAATCAATTATTCTATTAAATGGACCTGTTTTGCAATTAATGTAAGTGGTGTAAGTCATAAGGTTTTATTGACATGTACGAAACTGTGTGTATTTTTTTCAACAGAGTTAAATGCAAAGGTCATAAGTATTACCCTTTCGACGATGAATATTGAAGACAATGTCGTTCAGTTCGGCTATTGGTGCATCGATGTCAGTAGAGCTCCAAGGAATCTACACATCATCTATCTGTCAATGTTTAATGAAAATTTTTTACCACATATTTTTAAACATACAATATCTGTTTGTTTGCTTTTCTTTGTTTGTTTGTTTTTTTAAGAATTTTAGATTGAGGCATTTTGTATACTAGTTTGTACTAATGTACCGATATAGTTTAAATTTTCTAATAAAATGTGAAACTCAGTATAATTTTTTCAATAAATGATGCAACTTCATATTAAATCATTCGTGTTTTATTTGTCCTTTTGATAAATGTGTATATATGTACACTCAGAGCACTTGCTCCGCGAAAGACCTCGATAAATTAACCCAGTATACAGTGTAAGTGTATTCGTTTTCTACATTTTAGTCAAAAGGGGAATAAATGTCAGGCATCAATTTTAAAACTGTGGAGGCACACTTTTACGTTCAATTAAAACGTTTGGGTGAGTGGCAATCCCCTCCCCTTTCTATGTACACGTACCTTATATTTGATGTTATATTTATCTGAGTTGACGTCTATAGCTAACGTAATTAAGGAAATTTTTCTGTATATTTTTAGTCTTAATCAGAAAACAAAATAAATTTTTGAGTCTACCTGGAAGGACGCGTGCAGGTGAAGGTAATGAAAAATATCAATTCAGCTTATTAGAGATAATAGGAATCATTCAATAATACATGTACGATATAATCAAGTACGTGTGAAAGTATTAAACGCTTAATCGCAATAAAATTATCTATTGATAGATCTCTGGGTTTGCCTGATCTATTCCAGCACCAATCTAATATATTTAAATATTTTCAGATAGAGAATATATTTACTACTATAGGTAAAAACATGTTTTCTGGCAATGGAATTTGACAAAAAAGAAATATATTATTTGTCAAAATCTTAAATGCACAGTAATCAAAAGTTACATCCTTGAACGTCACAATGACCTACTTGAAAGAATTATGGGACACCTTCATCTTAAGTGTAAGGATCCGCCTTCACTCTCATCCTCCCTTTGCCCCCCCCCCTATCTCTCTCTCGGTATATTATAGCTTGCATGTGCAGTATATCCTGTATGTGCATTTTAGAAACAAATGGCTATTTCAGTTAAATATTTACATTACCACATCCGAGAAACTTAAATTTTCTTTGCGATTTTGCGTCATAAAATATATATTTTACAAAAATCCTTGATAAAATTCATATCACAAGAGATAAACCTTAAAATTATAATACATATAGAAAAGGAATACATAATAAATAAACACATTAAAAGCAGATGTTACATTTGTACAAGACTTAATGAAGATAAAGGACTTGTCAGAAGTCCAATAATTATCATCAATTTGATTTTGAATTTGGTGAAGGAAGGTGGATGATTAAAAAAAGATGTTCTATCTAGTCCCCAGTAAGTAAGCTGGGAGATAATTGTGTCCGTAGTTGAACAATGTATTATTATTATTCAATTCCTTAAACATTTTTTATTTAAAAATTTAAACATGTCAGATATTACAAAGATACGACACCCATACTTGATCAATAAAGCATAAACGACACACCCATAACAGAAATTCGAAATCGGATTGTATGCTCATTCTGGAAAAGGAAATCCTTCTTATTGTCGGGATTTGGTCATTTGGGACCAATAGACTACTCCAAATAATAAAAATAACCAACAAGGCATGAAATATAAAACTTGAAAAAATCTTTTAGCCGTTGTGAACTGGACTCTTTGAAGCATGTCACGAGACGCCTCGACCACGTTTTTCAAGCATGGACAGAACGTTTTCAGATGTTCATTTAAGCTAAAGGGGACTTCGTTAAAAAAACCCACTGAAACCTAATTTTGTTTCTTTTTTGAACTAATTCAATGAATTCGCATATGTTACTGATAATTGGTGACTTATTTGTGCACATGTACCTTTGAAAAAAATAGCCGTATAAAAGTTAGAATTCTTTCCTATATAAAAATTAAATGTTTCAATTATACAGAGAGATTAGCTTACAAAATGATAAAAACATTGAATTTTATTGCACCTTTCTTCTGGAATATATAATAACCATTTTAAAACTGTGTTTCTAGCACACTAAAACAATGAAAATAATTTTATCAATGTAGAAACCTTAAAAAGATAAACAAATTATAGTTTTGATACCATAAATATCTTAATTTTTTTATCGTCTTGGAAGCTTCAACTTTTATCATCTAATAAAATTTTTCGTTAATTTTGTGTGTCAATTTTCTTTAAATGATAAGCGAAGTCTGAAACTATATTTTTCAAGGAAATGGAAAAGCTGGTTGATGAAGGATTGGTGAAAGCAATAGGACTTTCTAATTTCAACATAAGCCAAATTGAACGTGTCCTACAAAATTGCCGGATTAAACCAGCCAATCTTCAGGTAAATAAGCAAAATTGCTTTTTGATTCAGGCCCGTAAAAAAGCAATTATAATTTCTACCAATATAAAAATATTTAATACACTAGTACTATACAATTTCCACAAACCATACACACTTGTAAACATAAATATGTAAAATCTATCAATTTATTTAAAAAATAATTTTGATTTAAAATTTTTATTCAGATTGAGGTCCATCCATATCTTTCTAACAAGAAACTGATTGACTTTTGTTCTTCAAAAGGAATTTCTGTGACGGCCTACGCACCGCTTGGAAACCCGAATAGAACTTGGTAAAAATGAAAAACAAGCATGTGTGCGTGAAATAGAAAATATATTATTTTTCGTGATTAACGCTAGTATTATTTTAACATGATACATGTACTAGAATGTATATTGAATCTAAAAACTTTCTTTCATTAATGGTAACCCATCGGTTTCTTTCTGTTTCCATTCTTTAACTACATATTCCTGAAAAGAGAACAGAATTATTATTATATGGGTTGTATTGCGTTATACACTTTTAATCAAAAGATTTTTAAGACATGGCTAATAAAATGATATTAATATGAATTTGAATATAAAACGTAAAGATTTTCACGTTTTATCATCTTAGGAATTAAAATGCAAATAGAAATTCTCATTTGTCTCGATAGTTTCTTGGTGAAAAAGTATATTAAATCGTGCAAATTTGTTGAATTTATATCTGTTTAAAATTCTTCTTAATGGAGGATTGCCTAATTTTAGATATTGTGGGGTTGTGATACATTTTTAAATTGTTTTGTTTTTCAGGGCGGACAGTAAAGATCCAGTTGTCTTCGATGAACCTGTTTTAAAAGAAATCGCACAGAGGAAGAAAAAGACAATTGCACAAGTAAATATAGAACATCTTTTTTTAATCATCCACCTTCCTTCACCAAATTCAAAATCAAATTGATGATAATTATTGGACTTCTGACAAGTCCTTTATCTTCATTAAGTCTTGTACAAATGTAACATCTGCTTTTAATGTGTTTATTTATTATGTATTCCTTTTTTATATGTATTATAATTTTAAGGTTTATCTCTTGTGATATGAATTTTATCAAGGATTTTTGTAAAATATATATTTTATGACGCAAAATCGCAAAGAAAATTGTTCTGTTCCCTATTAATGGAGTTTTGATTACCTTTCTTAAATACTTTTGACTAAAGCTGAAACATTCCTTCTACCCAGTCTCAAGACACGGGAACGAAATGTGCATATAACGTCATAATAGGCATTCAAATCTTACCTTCCATACGTCCAAGTAATCATGGTCAGAGAATTTCGCCTTTCCATTGTCTCCCATTGGAAAACATACATCCCCATCCTGAATGATACGACATTGAGTTTACACCAATTTCATAAATATGTTTGAAAAACAAAACAAGTGATGCTGTGTTGTCAAATATTGAACACTTAGCTGTATAAAGCTTAAGGTTGCTGTCCACAATTTACAAATTTAAATAATTCATTCTAAAAAAAAATTGACTTTTCATTTGAACATTTATTTTATACTAAACTATAAGTGGAATGGGTAGTAGGCCTCTCGACGGGTACACGGTTCATATGAGACTTACTTCAAAACCGAAAGGCCAGTGGACAAGGTATAGATCCACATATCCACAATTAAGCTTGTTCAGAGATTTGAAGAAATTTTCTCGAATATGTGCTGGGTTGTGGTGCGTATCCCAGAGCTGAAACAAATACAATTATATTCAGCACATCAATGTGAATCATCAAAGTAAAATATACAAGATTGAATCTGAAAATTCGAAGAAAATAAGCATCACTTGAACAAATATAAAGTGTAAAATCTCGCTACTAAGTTTTGTATTGATTTTTAAAAAATACCTTGGTTGTGATGAACAGATCTTCCCTTTTCACAACACCCTCCTTAATTTTGTCATTAATAGCTTGACCAACTGACTCCTCATTTTGGTATACGTAAGCACAATCAATGCTTCTATAACCACAATCAATAGCGCACTTCACAGCCTCATACACTTCATCGTTACTTCCCTAAAATTAATAAGGATACTGTACATACAAAAAAAAAATATGTCAGTCCGTTCTATACTATTGATTGGAGACGTTTTATACAAAAATTCTCATATAACATGTATAAATCCCTTTGAAAAAATTTCCTGCTTTTAATCAACAAAAAGCAATTTACCCTTTGCTCGAAGATGTTGAACGTCCCGAGTCCAATCATTGGAAATCCTCGAGTTCCAGTAATGGGAATAACAGGAACTTTTTCAGCCGCCATGTTGCACTAGATCGTAATGGTCAACAGAGACTTGGGCGCCGTTAGACTTGTTGTGTAAGAGTGTGTTGTCCACTCCATCAAGGTCAAGCTAAGGTGAAAGGATTATCTGACTACACGTATGTACGTTTCGTTGGCAGAAAATCTTCAAATATTTGCGAGGCATGGAATTAGACTTCCGATATCCTGATTTTGATAAGGTCAATTGTCCTAGCAGCTTAATTCAAGTTCACATGGAATGTCCGATGAAAAAAATGTTTTTAATATGTGAATTTTCGAAAATAAAAAATTCTCATTAAATTTATTTACAAATTGCACAAGCAAGATACATGTATACATGCACAAACTTAAAGAGAGAGATGAAGGGAGGGGAACAGAGGGTATTTTCTTCTAAACTTTAAAGCTAAGGTGAAAGTAGCATTTCCTCTTTAGAGTCGGTCACTATGACGTTCAAAGGTGTCACTTTTAATATTGTCTATGAATAAAGTGTTTTAGATATTTATAGATATATTCATTGTATATACTGTCTATTTATCGATGAATAGAACATCCTAGGTACATAGAATGGTGGAGTTGTTAATGTCTCCTTTTTTGCTGAACATAACAAATATCCCACTCAAAATCGATTCATAATATTTTTTCTTTATACAGCACACCAAAAATAAATTAAGATACAAATCAATACAATTATGCAAGGTATGCCAAGGTTAAAGCTTTACAAAAGTTGGTCAAACTTTAAGGACATGTACAAAAATTCAAGAATATTAATTTTGTACCAAAGAAAAGGTCTTTATCATAAGCAATATACATATGCCTATCAATAATTGCATAAAAGTTAAGGCCAAGCTTTAATTCTCAGACCAAGATTAGGAGGTCAAATATGTTGATACCTCCCAAAAAATCTACAAGAAAAAAAATACTAGTATGACCTTGAAATATGAAACCATTGAACAAATCAATCAAATGTTATGGACCAGTTTGAAGTTTCGGTGGACAAACAGACAGACCGACGGACGAACAGACTAATCTTCGATTTAAGAAAAAGTGACACGGGACCTTGAATCAAGGTCAAGATATCACAACTCTGAAAGAACAATTTAGTGTTGGGGTAGGAATACTTAAATTACAAATCAAAGACCGCAGTGACTTGAAGAAAACCAAGTATGGATAATAAGAAATAATCGAAAAATACGAGAGAATTCTATAGTTCAATCGTATCATATTCCTATTTTCTCGATGAGGTATCATAGTTTCGGTAAATAAGATATTACGTAATATTTATGAATGTCCTAAGGAAATCATGCAAAAACTTAGTAAACTAAGAAAATATCTACAACTTTAGTACAGATCGTAATGCTTCCCTGTAAGCTCACTGCTGTTACCCTGTATGTAGGATAAAAACTTCCGGCATCATTATTTTTTGTAAATCAGCTCATGTATTCTTTTTTTCGTAATTTATACATGCCAAAGTTTTAAAGTATCTGAAAAAAATGTTTCTTGTGAGAAAATACACTGTTAGTGATATAATGTATATCCAAAATTAAATAAATATATCAAGAGTCACTTAACTCGAATAAATTCTTTAATCTTTTTTTTTTTTTAAAAATATCAGGTTTCTTTTGATACCCGACAAAAGGGCAATATTTCAAAAGCTGGAAGTCAATAACTTTTAACATGTTAAAGTTTTGCAAACATGTGCAAGTGAATTTGCAAAAGTTGTTCCACCATCTTTTCTTAGCAAAACAATTAAAAATCTCATTTATTTGTACACAACTTTTAAAAATATACAAAACAAAAGGTATGACATGGAATCAATTTGAATAATACATTTCGTTTCACTTGCTTTTAACATGTTTTATTTGTTAGAAAAGAACGGTCAATTTCATTCTGTTCACAATACTTTAATATGCATCAGGACAAAAAAAGCTTTTGTCAGAAAAATGAAACAGACAAACAGACAGACAGGACAAAAACAATATACGCCTCGGATCCATCGATCCGGGCGCATAAAAACCAACTTCAAGAAAATTATTGATATCAATATTGGAGGATTGTTCGTTTATCAAAATGTAGTTCTTGTACCATAACATTTATGATATTTCTCTTCTTATGTCGTCTCAGATATTTCTTCCACTATTTTGTAATAAATAAAATGTTTTTCATTAAGTTTTTTTTATTCATTTTCTTTAAAAGTTAACCTATGCATGAAAACATTATTTTCAAGGAAATGGAAAAGTTGGTTGATGAGGGTTTGGTGAAAACGATTGGACTGTCTAATTTCAACAAGAGCCAAATTGAGCGTCTCCTACAAAATTGCCGGATTAAACCATGCAATAATCAGGTAAAAACACACATTTGAAATGTGTTTCAATAGCAACTGTTTACACAAGTTGTGGTTCAAATTTTAAAATGAAAAATATGTTACAAATCAAAAGTGAGGATGTATGTTTGAGGGTATGTGTTTATGTTAAAATTAGTTTATGGTGAATCACGGGTACACATGTACGAACAGGGTGTCAGTTTGAATTATAAATGGATATACTGCTACTGTAAATCAAATATTACAAGATCACTTAATTCAAAAGTGGTTTAGTGACGTAAAAATGTCTTCAAAATGACAGATTTACAGAATCATTAGACAATATTTTGAAGTTTGATATAATAATAATAAAGATAAAATATCTCCTAAATTAAGATAAAAAAAATATCTATAAAATTCCATTCCGCAAATCATTTTTTTAATTCAGTTTGAAGTCCATCCTTATCTATCAAACAAGAAACTGATTGACTTTTGTTCTTCAAAAGGAATTTCTGTGACCGCCTACGCACCGCTTGGAAACCCGAATAGAACGTGGTAAAAATTAATGCATAGTTTCTAGAAATGCATTAAAAATGACTTGCTAATTTGTTTGACGATATATGCACTGTTATATGAAATCCATGACCTTTTTTTCTGTACAATCATTTAATTTATACTTCACAAACATTTCAAAGGACAGGGAAATACATGTCCATGGGGCTATTAATTAAAAAAAAAACATAGTCAAAACTAAATCTTTAAAGCATGGTTTATGAAAAAGTAGCTTGGATATAGAAGTCTTAGTAATATTTAATATTCTTTATTTACATAGAGATTGTAAATAGTAATTCTGATGTACATGTACCTTCATTTAAGACGTATTTTAAATCATAAAAATTATAAAATTAGATAAAAAAATAATTTATAGATTAAATTAGATTAGATAAAAGTTATTTTAGTTTGAAATTATTGAAGAATTGCCTTGTGTCTAAGTGTGGTGTCAAGTTGCACGTATAATTTTTTTTCTGATCAGGGCGGACAGTAAAGATCCAACTGTCTTTGATGAGCCTGTTTTAAAAGAAATCGCACAGAGGAAGAAAAAGACAATTGCACAAGTAAATTTTCAAATATCTATGTGTAAACAAATTCCCCACTAGTCTTAATTACATTACGACAAAATTACCTATCACACAAATTAAACACAATTACTACGCCAGCAGCTAGATATCTATTTTAAAAAGCACCGACCATTTTACATTCCGGCACAATATATAATTTTTGCACAATCTTATCTGAAATACTTTATTGCATCATTTCTTGACCAGAGTACACATAATGATGAAATGTCATAAAACACCAAAAGAAACAATATTTATATACGAAATGCCCATGTGTGTATGTAGATGCGTTTTTTGAAATAAATCATGATTGTTACTAATTTTCATATGCACATAGTCACATATTGTAAATAATGTACTAAGCTGAGTGTCAGTAAATACACAGTACAAAGACAAACTTTGTTCTAAATTTCCTATACTAACGCAGATGTACTATGGGTGAGATCACAATAACAGAATCTATTATGTTTTTCATATATAATCGAAGAATTTAATGTAAAATGTTCATTCTTCCGTCATTTGAGAGAAAAACACTTAATCATCTTTATCGAGTTGAATAATTTCAGGAATATCAATCAAATCATGTTACACTTTCCTATACATATAATTGAATACAAAGATTTTTTTTTTTTCAAATTTATCTGGAATTAATTTTTATTGAATGTTTTATGTTTAATTTGGCATTTTGAAAAACACAGCCTTTTAGATACATGTAAGGGCAATGGAGTGTTGCATGACCTGAATCTTAGTGTATTTCTTCAGCTGAGAAGATGCACGTCTAGTCTAAATTATTCGTTGTAGATAAAATGTTTGTACGTTAAGTGTAGTTAACATTCACTAATAGCCATTGCAGCACCCGTAGCCTCTACTGAATAAACACGAATTTTTTGCGAGCGAAGAGCACACACAAACAGTTCCTGGTATAGCGGATTAAAGCATAGATGAGAGGGATTTTCGTGAAGGTTGCTGATCAAGGTTTTCAAAAATTGACCATTTTTGTTCATCAAACAGAGGGAACGATTTGTATCGTTCACCACAATCAGGAAATCGCCCACTACTGCCAGGCCCCTGGGTGTCCAATCAAAACGAACGATTCTGATCATTTCTCCACGAAACGACATCGACGCAAGGTTTTCAAAAATTGACCATTTTTGTTCATCAAACAGAGGGAACGATTTGTATCGTTCACCACAATCAGGAAATCGCCCACTACTGCCAGGCCCCTGGGAGTCCAATCAAAACGAACGATTCTGATCATTTCTCCACGAAACGACATCGACGCAAGGAATTTGCTAACAGGGTCTGTAAAATACACCGTAGCTTCTTCTGTATCAGCAGTCATTGAGGAGTTAATCGAAAGATCCTCATTGAATGGTCGTTCAACGATGAAGTCTAGCTTCCAGTGTGATTTCATTGTCCCTTTGATTTTCTCATAACACTTTATACAACCGTATTTTGAATCTGTGATCTGGGCAATAAAAAACACTTTCGTTGATGAACCAGTAATTGCAAAACATCTTGTCGGTGCTCGTATACTTGTAGAAGAGCATTTTAATTTGGATCTTCTAACTCTGAAAAATTGAATCTTCTTTTCAGACGTCAACGCGATCATGTTTTCTTTCACAGCAGTGACACCATGAGAGTTGTCTGCTAGATTGAAAGTTGTTATACAACGAAATTGCAGCTCATTGTTTTTGTTCATGACTCTCTTGAACATTTTGAGCTTTCCAGAAACACAGTCTAAGATAACGAATTTTTCTTTTCGAACACGCACAATAGCCCCAAGGTTGTAGTCACCAAAGTTTGAACCTATTTTGAATTCAAATGCTGTTCTTGGGTAAAGATTGCAAGTTCTGTTAGCCTCGCATTCGTCCTGGTGATTAGTTCCAAAATCATCTAAATCCTCTATAATAACTGGAGTAATGTTAGCCCTGGAAGTTGTCCTCTTAAGTGCCATTAAGAGTGGTGATATTGTTTCACTTTTGGGTATTTTTGGATCTCTTTTTGGTGCCAAATTTTGAATTGCATAGCTATCCATTATTTTTTCCGTCTAAAATAAAATATTTTGAAATACAATATTTTAACTATAATGATGGCAATTGATAAATAAAACAAAAAACTTGTTTTATATACTTTAAGATTAAGAAGCAATAAAAATTTACTTACTTGTTTACCTTGATGGGACGGGGAAAGAAAACTTCAGTAAATTGGCATGCTTAATGTTTCAAAATACCGTCAAATTACAAAGACTTTGGCTGCGCTATGTTAACCAGAATTAATTTATCTGATGAAGCGTAAATGTTTTGTGCTGTTGACGTTCGTTGTGATAAATATCATGTCGTGACCAGCATAAGGAACTAGTCGGTGCTTCATATCTTTTCTTTATAAAAAAATTAAATGTCTTGTTTCTTTTGATACCCGATAACAGGGCAATGTTTCAAAAGCTTGAAGTCAAATTACATGTATCGATAGGAATCTAATAACGTAAAAGGTACGTTTGGGGGAAAATTTATATATTTATTTGACAATTCCAGACTTTACATATATCTAACATTTTATTATATAGTTCACAAAACACAAAGATACGATAGCGTAAGAATGTTTTAAAGGAACATTAAATTTAATACCATGTAAAAATATGTCTTCTGTTCAACACACAGACGCGAATTTGCGAAAGTTATTTCACTCTCTGTTCATAGCAGGACGTATAATAAATAATTTCATAATGTTTATACATATACAAATGTGGTTTAAATAAATAAAACCGAAATGATATAGAGAATATATATAAAAAAACATACTGATTTATATTAAATGTCAATTGATTGTAACAAATTATTTCTATTTAGAGAAATGACGAATATTTTCTCGTTTCAGAGCACCTAAAAATACTTTCTGGACTAGTAAAATATCGTTTTTAGAAAAAAAAAAAATAAAAGTTGTACGAATTTTTCCCAATTTGTGTTCAAATAACTTAACATATCCTAAAATATTTGATTGTATTAAAAATCTTATTGTACACAATTAATCAAATGTAATTAATGCTCTAAGTATCGGGGGATTTACATCTCTTAAATTTAGACTCTTTAGGAACTTATCTGAAGCAGAGCAGGTGTTCTTTTTATTCTGTGTTTTGGTTTATAGATTTTAAAGGGAAAGCTATGCCTTATGTTACATTGTAAGTATATATATCTTACATTAAGAAAAACAAATGGAAATTTTCGAAAAGATCGGGAAAAATATCAAAGTCGAATCATTTTTTTGAAAAAATTGTCTATTCATGTACATAATTCATGCACATTCCTAAATCGCATTCCTGGTTTCTTCTTTGTTATGTAATGTTACGTTTACTATAAATCTTCTATTGTCTGCTTTGAATGTCACGTGTCAAAAATTAGATAAGGAATCCTTGATATTTTTGCTGATCCCCCCCCCCCCCCCCAAGAAAAAAAAATATAAGTTTCAATTGAATCTTTACAAATTTTCCTATTAGAACAATGCACTAAAAGATATTATTTTCTTATGAGCCTATATTAAAATTGTAGTATTAAAGTGTTTTATGTTTATTCAATGCACATTTAAACTATATTTACCTAATTGTAAAAATACCCCTCATTTTTAATAATTTTAGTAAATAAATGAATAATGTGACAATTTGTAAAAGTTTACTTACAGTACACCTGTATGTAAACAAATGCTTCTTTTCAATATCCTGTGCATTTAAAAATAACGGATGTTTCTACCCTATCTAGACATTTTGAATCTAATTTACTAACTATGCTGTACTTTTTTAATGATTATAAAAGTTACACGTTCTATTCTCTACTACAGCTTAGATTCCATCCTTGGACCTGTCGGTGTCTACGAGGGTCTGCGAACAGTCCGCGATGACAACTTCATAGATCGGATGAGCCACTATTATACTAACATATTCCTACTATTCTTTGTCATTGTTGTGGCCACTGAGGACTATGCTGAACCCATACATTGCTGGTGTCCCGACGAATTCACGGACAACGAGATAATTTATACACAACAATTATGCTGGGTTTCAAATACTTACCGGATACCATTCTCAGAACCCATTCATAATTTTAGGGAAGTAACGATGAAGTGTATGAGGCTGTGAAGTGCGCTATTGATTGTGGTTATAGAAGCATAGATTGCGCTTATGCATACCAGAATGAGGTGTCAGTTGGTCAAGCTATAAATGAGAAAATCAAGGAGGGTGTCGTGAAGAGGGAAGACCTATTCGTCGCAACCAAGGTAGTCAGATCAATATTAATTGTCCTTTCAGATTTCAGTCATCATTTTGATTTTTTTTTACAAATTGAATTTTCAGATTCTCTCGTTATTGTCTTTTCTATAATGCACATGAATAGGGTTATAAATAATTGTACTTTCTTTCAGCTTTGGAATACTCACCACAATCCAGCAGATATTCGTGAAAACTTCTTCAAATCTCTGAACAAGCTTAATTGTGAATATGTGGATCTTTACCTCATCCACTGGCCTACCGGTTTTGAGGTTAATTAAAAATAAACCTTAATAAAATGACTATTTTATATAAGAAGATTTCCCTGCGTTTAGCTGCAATTAAAAATCATATTTCCTTTATACTGACTTGTTTGAAATTTGTAACCGTAGAATTTTACTTTAGAATGAACAGTTTATTATATTTTAACTATATGCAATATGGCGTAAAACATCATTTGTTTTGTTTTTCAAACAGCTCTTTAAAAGTGTGTAAACATAATGCCATATCATTTAGGATGGGGATGTTGATTTTCCGACGGGAGACGATGGAAAGGCGAGATTTTCTGACCATGATTACTTGGACGTATGGAAGGTAAGACGTACACTCGTATCAAGACACATATGTTGTTCCCTAATTTGAAGGCTGGAAAGATCTAATGTATCAGTTTAAGTCATTCTTCACAAATATTGGAAAAAATATATATGTAACATGGGGAATAGGAAGTTAACGTAAAATACTGTAATTAATCAATCTCAATAGTCCATGGAACTAATTAAATGGGAGCACAGCAATCACGGACTTCTAGTAACAGCACAGGAGGGATCAGATGTCATATTTAGAAGTAAGCACCCCCAGTGTATTACATATTTAATTATGTATTAGCCCTGACACAGGCGTTTCGGACTTGGTGAGACAGCGTGTTGGAGCTATGGCTGTCTTGCCCTCAGGGCTGAGATATATCTCTGTCTTTTCAGCTCGTTGTCCTGACATAGTATCGCAATCGAATTTCAATCAATTATTTGTTATTTTAAGTAGAATTATCGTATTTATATTCACTATTCAGTGTGAAAATAATGGCTTATAATTTTTTCTTTTGAAATGTAAATGTACAACATGAATGTCCGTGGCCATATTACTGAATATAAGTGAAAGATATCTACACTGTACATGTAACTATTTGTATATTATATACCAGTTATAGCACTTAAGGTTAAATTCGCTTTTTATGAATGTTTGAATTTGCAGTTGTACAATTTTAGTTACTTGATAAACACATTGAAATTTATTGGCAAGGACATTACATGTAGAATAATATGAACTTTAAAAGCGTGTTTGTTGATGAAAAACAAGATGTGTTTGTGAAACACTATGCGCCCGGCAGCAACAAAGTTATCAAAAAGCTATTTTAGCCTATAGGTCACAGTCAAGGTCATAAGGTCATTGACCTTGGTGTCATTTGAATGAACTTGATTGGAGTGATTCAAAAGTTTAAGTGAATGTTCAAAAAAGCTATTTTCGGCATATAGGTCCCAATCAAGGTCACAAGGTCATTGATCTGTGTTTTATTTGTAAAAGCTTAATTAGTGAAGTAAGTATACCAAAATCTGAAGTCTCTGTCTTTCAAGGTTCAAAAGTTATGACGAAGGTTCAAGTTCGCAGACAAAGACGCTATTTTTAGCATATAGGTCACAGTCAGAGTCACAAGGTCAATGACCTTGATATCATTTGAAAGAGATCAATTAGTGGAGTATGAATACCAAATCTTAAGTCTCTATCTTTCATGGTTCAAAAGTTATGACGAAGGTTGAAGTT
>PRKT01000035.1:432074-455890 GCA_003671525.1 Saccostrea glomerata | reverse complement strand
TATAATTCTATATAGAATAAAAAATCGTTAAAAATCGGGTATTTGTTTACATGAAAAAATATTTAGCAGGAGGTGTTAAACATTACCTGTCACATTAGCTGACACCAAAAAACAGGGTACCCACACGGCATTTTCGGACTTTTTCCATCTGCAAACACGGCTACCCTCAAATCCACGTGTTTTCACTGTGTTTATAAACACCTCGAGTGCACTACGGGAAGTAGCCTCCTATGCCATGAAAAAAATAGTTCCTGTCAAAAACCTTTATTTATTCACAAAGTACATAAAATTTACTAGGCACAGGTACCAAAGTTGTAAAAATGGCATGGAAGAAAATAGAAAAACGTCTCAAAAGGAAAAAAAAAATATTTTATATATATGGACCTACATTTGACTAAGTTCATTTTGATTGGTCAATTACCGGTGTGATACCTTGAAAATGACTTGCTAATTTGTTTGACGATATATGCACTGTTATATGAAATCCATGACCTTTTTTTCTGTACAATCATTTAATTTATACTTCACAAACATTTCAAACGACAGGGGAATACATGTACATGGGGCTATTAATTATAAAAAAAACAACTTATAGTCAAAACTAAATCTTTAAAGCATGGTTTATGAAAAAGTAGCTTGGATATAGAAGTCTTAGTAATATTTAATATTCTTTATTTACATAGAGATTGTAAATAGTAATTCTGATGTACATGTACCTTCATTTAAGACGTATTTTAAATCATAAAGATTATAAAATTAGATTAAAAAAATAATTTATAGATAACAAATTAGATAAAAGTTATTTTAGTTTGAAATTATTGAAGAATTGCCTTGTGTCTAAGTGTGGTGTCAAGTTGCACGTATAATTTTTTTTCTGATCAGGGCGGACAGTAAAGATCCAACTGTCTTTGATGAGCCTGTTTTAAAAGAAATCGCACAGAGGAAGAAAAAGACAATTGCACAAGTAAATTTTCAAATATCTATGTGTAAACATGTACCTTCCCATTGTTATTCAGATGCATTGTATGTCATATAAATATTCTGATTTGTTTTTGCAAACCTTATTTGTGTATTACCTACAATCTGCTTTTTTTTTTAGGTATGCCTAAGATTTCTTCTACAACGAAACATCATTGTCATCCCAAAAAGTGTGACTCCACAAAGGATCAAGGAGAATTTTGATGTAGGTTATTAGATATCTTCTATAATTAAGAGATATTTAGAAACGTTGCGGTTAATCTTGTAATTATTTTCATAAAAGTATTTTGCTGCAGGTATTTTTGTTCAAGGATTAAAATGGTGATTTTGAACATTATCTATTACATAGTTTATCATACTCTGCCTTTCTTACTTTATATACAATAAACGTTGATTGGCCTGGCCGTAATACTGTGGACATTTTTTTTTGATAGATTCTTGATTTTAAATTAACCGATGACGAAATGAAAGCAATATTTGCCTTGGACAGAGAAAAGAGATTTTACGCCTTGGAAATGTATGAACTTTAAAATATTGGCATAATTGAAACATAGTATCAAAATAATTTTTTTTTAAATCTCGCTAAACTTACTTGTTTTTTTTTTTTTTAAATAAACACTTTCTAGTAAATCTATTTTTAATGTGTTAGAAATTAGAATTTCATCATTGTCGCTTTGACGTCATCAAAATATCGATTATCAAGTTTAGTTTTATTTGTATAATTATTCTTTGTTTTTTCACAGCGCCCTAGGCCATAAGTATTATCCATTCGACGATGAATACTGAAGGATCTGCCATGAGTGTAACATTTAGGAGCCTCCATTAGTTTAGTACTTGTCTTCTTGAAACTTGTACACATAATTATAAGGAATGATTGCACTGCATACTGCATGAATGTATAAATCATTTAACAGAAACAGAATGTATCAAATAAAAGTTTTTATAACGGTTTCAACCTGTGTTCATGCTTACTACTGTGTTACTTCTGCGGGTACATGTACCCAGTACAGTGTCGATAGCATAAAAGGAGGGGTTTAAATGGATTAAGATAACATTAGTATATTTATTTAAATAGCTTGTCCAACCAATCACCCAGATAATAACGAGATGCACTATAGGATATGTTAAGTTATTTGAACACAAATTGGGAAAAATTCGTACAACTTTTATCTTTTTTTTCTAAAAACGATATTTTACTAGTCCAGAAAGTATTTTTAGGTGCTCTGAAACGAGAAAATATTCGTCATTTCTCTAAATAGAAATAATTTGTTACAATCAATGGACATTTAATATAAATCAGTATGTTTTTATATATTCTCTATATCATTTCGGTTTTATTTATTTAAACCACATTTGTATATGTATAAACATTATGAAATTATTTATTATACGTCCTGCTATGAACAGAGAGTGAAATAACTTTCGCAAATTCGCGTCTGTGTGTTGAACAGAAGACATATTTTTACATGATATTAAATTTAACGTTCCTTTAAAACATTCTTACGCTATCGTATCTTTGTGTTTTGTGAACTATATAATAAAATGTTAGATATATGTAAAGTCTGGAATTGTCAAATAAATATATAAATTTTCCCCCAAACGTACCTTTTACGTTATTAGATTCCTATCGATACATGTAATTTGACTTCAAGCTTTTGAAACATTGCCCTGTTATCGGGTATCAAAAGAAACAAGACATTTAATTTTTTTATAAAGAAAAGATATGAAGCACCGACTAGTTCCTTATGCTGGTCACGACATGATATTTATCACAACGAACGTCAACAGCACAAAACATTTACGCTTCATCAGATAAATTAATTCTGGTTAACATAGCGCAGCCAAAGTCTTTGTAATTTGACGGTATTTTGAAACATTAAGCATGCCAATTTACTGAAGTTTTCTTCCCCCGTCCCATCAAGGTAAACAAGTAAGTAAATTTTTATTGCTTCTTAATCTGAAAGTATATAAAAAAGTTTTTTGTTTTATTTATCAATTGCCATCATTATAGTTAAAATATTGTATTTCAAAATATTTTATTTTAGACGGAAAAAATAATGGATAGCTATGCAATTCAAAATTTGGCACCAAAAAGGGATCCAAAAATACCCAAAAGTGAAACAAAATCACCACTCTTAATGGCACTTAAGAGGACAACTTCCAGGGCTAACATTACTCCAGTTATTATAGAGGATTTAGATGATTTTGGAACTAATCACCAGGACGAATACGAGGCTAACAGAACTTGCAATCTTTACCCAAGAACAGCATTTGAATTCAAAATAGGTTCAAACTTTGGTGACTACAACCTTGGGGCTATTGTGCGTGTTCGAAAAGAAAAATTCGTTATCTTAGACTGTGTTTCTGGAAAGCTCAAAATGTTCAAGAGAGTCATGAACAAAAACAATGAGCTGCAATTTCGTTGTATAACAACTTTCAATCTAGCAGACAACTCTCATAGTGTCACTGCTGTGAAAGAAAACATGATCGCGTTGACGTCTGAAAAGAAGATTCAATTTTTCAGAGTTAGAAGATCCAAATTAAAATGCTCTTCTACAAGTATACGAGCACCGACAAGATGTTTTGCAATTACTGGTTCATCAACGAAAGTGTTTTTTATTGCCCAGATCACAGATTCAAAATACGGTTGTATAAAGTGTTATGAGAAAATCAAAGGGACAATGAAATCACACTGGAAGCTAGACTTCATCGTTGAACGACCATTCAATGAGGATCTTTCGATTAACTCCTCAATGACTGCTGATACAGAAGAAGCTACGGTGTATTTTACAGACCCTGTTAGCAAATTCCTTGCGTCGATGTCGTTTCGTGGAGAAATGATCAGAATCGTTCGTTTTGATTGGACACCCAGGGGCCTGGCAGTAGTGGGCGATTTCCTGATTGTGGTGAACGATACAAATCGTTCCCTCTGTTTGATGAACAAAAATGGTCAATTTTTGAAAACCTTGATCAGCAACCTTCACGAAAATCCCTCTCATCTATGCTTTAATCCGCTATACCAGGAACTGTTTGTGTGTGCTCTTCGCTCGCAAAAAATTCGTGTTTATTCAGTAGAGGCTACGGGTGCTGCAATGGCTATTAGTGAATGTTAACTACACTTAACGTACAAACATTTTATCTACAACGAATAATTTAGACTAGACGTGCATCTTCTCAGCTGAAGAAATACACTAAGATTCAGGTCATGCAACACTCCATTGCCCTTACATGTATCTAAAAGGCTGTGTTTTTCAAAATGCCAAATTAAACATAAAACATTCAATAAAAATTAATTCCAGATAAATTTGAAAAAAAAAAAATCTTTGTATTCAATTATATGTATAGGAAAGTGTAACATGATTTGATTGATATTCCTGAAATTATTCAACTCGATAAAGATGATTAAGTGTTTTTCTCTCAAATGACGGAAGAATGAACATTTTACATTAAATTCTTCGATTATATATGAAAAACATAATAGATTCTGTTATTGTGATCTCACCCATAGTACATCTGCGTTAGTATAGGAAATTTAGAACAAAGTTTGTCTTTGTACTGTGTATTTACTGACACTCAGCTTAGTACATTATTTACAATATGTGACTATGTGCATATGAAAATTAGTAACAATCATGATTTATTTCAAAAAACGCATCTACATACACACATGGGCATTTCGTATATAAATATTGTTTCTTTTGGTGTTTTATGACATTTCATCATTATGTGTACTCTGGTCAAGAAATGATGCAATAAAGTATTTCAGATAAGATTGTGCAAAAATTATATATTGTGCCGGAATGTAAAATGGTCGGTGCTTTTTAAAATAGATATCTAGCTGCTGGCGTAGTAATTGTGTTTAATTTGTGTGATAGGTAATTTTGTCGTAATGTAATTAAGACTAGTGGGGAATATAAACTAAAGGAAAACAAGAAATCTCTCCAACTCGTGATAATATGCCACCCTCGGACCATATTTCTCTGAGACGTGGGATATACTTGGAGTTGGCAAGCTTCCTGGCAAGCTTTGACAGAAGAAATTGACCATATCAACTGCGATTTAATCAATTAATATTCTTAATCAAGCATCGATTTAAACTGTGTATTGTGTTTTCTGCGCTTTGTCTGCATTGTGCATAATGTAAAGTATATTTTTGTTCAATGTGAGTGTCTAGCGTATAGTAAAAAATGCAATGAAATATTTTGCTAACACATTTCAAATATACATCTATATTGTACGTCGTGTTGTGCAATCAGGTGAATTCTGATTTCAGATTTTTTACGTAAAATGTTAATATGTTTTTGAAACCTTATGAATTAGTATTAGTTCTTTCATTTCACTTCTTGTGCAATTACAATATTTCTGTCAAAAACTGACAATAGGTATACAGATGTTGAAGAATATGTGGAAGCAAACTTTTAAGTTACAATGTACCTGTCCGGAAACAATTGACGCATTACTGACAATCAAGACAAGATTATTCTTTACAAAAGCAAACTAGAGATTTACTTATGTACATAAATTAATAAAGGAATTGACACAAATGAAAACGTTTCATATTTTGTTAATACTGTGTATGTATACATGCTATAAATTTAGTAAAACGGATTGACCTGCAATTTCTTTTATACACCAATTAAATTCGAAGTTAACAAACAATATTCTGACAGTCTATTTTAACAAAACATTTCCGGAGCAGAGCAAAGGCTGGTTCTTTCAAAATATCAGAAGAGAGATTAAACATGAAACAACAAAAACCTAGATGAGCTAACTTTTGATTTAAGCTTCACTTTTTTTAAAAGAAATTAATAGTGGAAAAGTGAGACTGAGATCAAAACAGAATGAATGGGCTTTATGTAAAAAAAAATTTAATCTCTTGCGGATTCTCCAACATTTGGTATAAACAAAGTTCAAGTGGCAGAAATTGGGTACTTGCAGCTGTAAGCGACCAATTTATCCAAAAATGGCACAGTTTAATAAATAACTCATCAAAAGGTCAAACTTACAAATTTAGGAGTAAAATTTTGAGCGTGAAAAATACCTGAATATTTTACCTATTATTTTAAATACTAATAAAATTTAGAACTTCAAACCACCATCTCCCGATTGAGACTGGTAGATGCTCAATTATCTCATGGAATCAAAGTATGTAAATTATGTAATTCAGGGCAAATAGCAGGCGTACATGTATTTCATTTCATTTTAGAGTGTAAAACATTGAATAGCTAGCATCAGGAAAATTCTTTTACACCCAAGATATTGTTAAACGCCGAATATGCTTTAGTTTTCTGAAATTATATGAACCACACATTCAAAATCTCTGAGAAAAAAACAATCCTCTGTAAATTCATATATAGAATAAACAACATTGTCTGTCCTCCAAAATTTATACTTATCATATTATTTGGTTTCTTTTTCTCGTCGTATTTTTATTGTTATACTCTGTACTTTTATTATGTATAAGCCTCTCATTTATGCTATTGAATCAATTATATTTTTATTTTTTCATAATTATGAAGACTTAATTACAGTGTCTACTGGTCATCATGTACCACTGATGTTTGTGTGAATGAAATAAATTAACTTTAACTTCATCAAAAGTAAGCTCATCTAAGTTGTCTGTCCCCACCTGGCAAGGTACCTGACGAACGAGCATCCCATGTGTGTAAATAATGACTTACAATAAGTATGAAAATGCAAAAATCAGTCAGAGTTTGAGTAACAAAAATACGTCTACTAATCTAAACATGTAATAACAGGTTTTAATTGGTATAACAGGTTTTAATTGGTACCCATGGAAATTCCAAAATATTAATGGAAGACCTGATCTTCGAAAACTTCATAGATCTTATCAGTTAGAAACTCAGACAAGCATCTTTTTTTTTTACATCAACTTCAGCTATCACTCAGAATATTTAAACAAATTAATTAATTTCTCTGTAGAAGTTTTAATTTTATTGAAAAAGAAGATGTCTATGATCTCAAATAGTCTTAACTTGAATTGTCATGGGGAATGGATGCATAAAGCATTGAAAATTAAGCCAACTTAATCGGTGTTATTGATGTTATGATTTCACAAAGATAAATACATGATGTAATTCATCATCACGTTAAATTTAGTAAGGCCATGCCAATTTATTTTTTTTTCTTCGGATGCCAGGTGTCTTTCAGATGAATTGCTGAGCCGATGCTGTAAGATATTGAAATTTAGCCAGGTTATAATGGGTTTTTTTTATACCTGCATATACATAACTGAATAATGAATGTAGCATCACTCTGACTTATTAAGTTAAGTAGTTTTATTGTATCGAACGAATAAGAGAATAAGATATCTCTCTCTCTCTCTCTCTCTCTCTCTCTCCATGATTAATGAACAATTAATCAACAATTCAAATTGTACCCGAAAGCTGAAGAACTTTAGTTATTGGTTCAAAAAAGAGCTGGTATTGATATCAACATTAACTCAGGGTAATGATTATTTTCTTTTGTTATCGAAGGAAACGCCGCACGCAAACTCGATATATGATAACAAGGGAAATATTTTGTTTCACAAAAATATTTGATTGTATTAAAAATCTTATTGTACACAATTAATCAAATGTAATTAATGCTCTAAGTATCGGGGGATTTACATCTCTTAAATTTAGACTCTTTAGGAACTTATCTAGATAATTTTAGTAAATAAATGAATAATGTGACAATTTGTAAAAGTTTACTTACAGTACACCTGTATGTAAACAAATGCTTCTTTTCAATATCCTGTGCATTTAAAAATAACGGATGTTTCTACCCTATCTAGACATTTTGAATCTAATTTACTAACTATGCTGTACTTTTTTAATGATTATAAAAGTTACACGTTCTATTCTCTACTACAGCTTAGATTCCATCCTTGGACCTGTCGGTGTCTACGAGGGTCTGCGAACAGTCCGCGATGACAACTTCATAGATCGGATGAGCCACTATTATACTAACATATTCCTACTATTCTTTGTCATTGTTGTGGCCACTGAGGACTATGCTGAACCCATACATTGCTGGTGTCCCGACGAATTCACGGACAACGAGATAATTTATACACAACAATTATGCTGGGTTTCAAATACTTACCGGATACCATTCTCAGAACCCATTCCGCCTCAGTTTGAACCCAGAAATAACGACGAAGTGACGTATTATCAATGGGTTCCGTTAATTCTCTTAGTAATGGCAGCGTTTTTCACATTCCCTCGTCAGGTTTGGAGATACTGTTCGCAAAGGTCTGGTGTTGGTGTTAAGAAAATGCTGAATATGATAGAAGAGTCCATTAAGGATACGCCGGAGGAAAGAGAAAAGAAAGTTAATATGGTGGCAGAGTATATTGATAGCTGGTGCTCAAACGTGAATCCCTTTCGCGGTGGAATATACTCCGAAATTCGGGAAAAGTATGGACGGTATTGCAGTCTGGGTTTTGGACGACACTATGGGAATTATCTTGTAACATTATGTGTGTTTGTGAAGTTTCTTTACTTTCTAAATGCTGTTTTACAGTTATATTTTCTGAATGAGTTTCTTGGTGGAAAAGATTTCTGGGTCTATGGATACGAAGTAATATATAAAGTTATTATGGAGTATAACTGGGGTTCATCCACGCGGTTTCCAAAGGTTACTCTTTGTGACTTCGATTTACGACAACTTGAAAACGTCCAGCGATGGACTCTGCAATGCGTACTTCCGGTGAACTTATACAACGAAAAAATCTTCATTTTTCTGTGGTTTTGGATTTCTCTCGTCGCCTTCTGCAGCTTCTGTAACCTTATTTACAGCTTATTTTTGGTCCTCTATCCAAAGCACAGAACGACCTTCACCAAAAAATACCTAAAAATGGAAGATGTGTACGACAAAGGAAATTATCTGTCAAGGAAAATGGTCCGAAAGTTCGCTGACAGCCACTTGCGACAAGACGGCATCTTTCTTTTGAAGATGATAGCTTTTAATACAAATACTGTTTTCGTTTCACAAATTATAAGAATTATTTGGGAAAAATATCGTGAACGCGTTCATGAAGTTGGAAGAACTGTTGAAAATGAATTTTATGAGGGAAAGCGAGCGAATACGAGGTATATTCCAGAACCTAATTATGGTCACCTTACTGATGGTTATGAAAGTGAAGTCTAATTTTATTAATTTCTCTGTTTATTTCTATGATGACAAAATTTAAGTACATAATGTTGTTTATTTTTAATTGAAGAAACAGTTCATGGTCATATTCTTATGCAAAATCTTACATTCCAGATTCGGTTTATGTAAAAAGAGGTAAACTTCTCTACTAAAACATAACATGCAACGTATATATGTTTCCTTTATGTATTCTGTCAGATTAAAAATACCCCTATCTTCCTTTAGAAATTAAACCTTGAGAGGATATAATAATATTTTTCAAACTTGCTAAGTACACGTATATCCATTGCTACATGTATTTCGGAACACTTCTACCTTCATTGACCTTTCTAACGTTTCTATGTAATATATATCAATGTAGTCATTGTTTCCAACGCATGCTGTATGCTTTATGACGGATAATAATAAACATGTATAAAGCATTTATAGCTGTTTTTTAGTTTTTATTTACTGTACATTTATATTCGTAAAAATCAGGCAACTAAATAGAGAAAATAGAGAATTTGAAGACAAAAAATAACCTATAAGGAGACTGAACAAATAATCTTCTAGTAAAAACAGCAATATTGCTTGAAAAACACAACCAAAAGTAATATCAATAGTTCATTCGAAGTCTTTAGTTTAATTCTTTTGACTATATGCAAACTATTTTATTTGCCTGGTACTTTTTCACAATTGCACTAATCACTATACTATATACTCATTGTATATTATATATATTCAAATTAAACATTGAACTAATGCATTAACTTATATTTACTTTCAGTGCAATTTCTATATAAAACCCATTGGAATTCTCCATCATTCAATATCCTATAAAAATACACAAAACATGGTCCTTGCTTAACTACACTATCACAGGAAAAGCTAGTACTTCAACTGTATATGAACTTTCAAGTCTATGAACCAAAAATGTATATTATTTTGACTAAGTTTAATTAGTTTAAATAAGATATTCACCCTAATAGATTATCGTAATAACATACATGTAATACTGTACGTTAAGAATTAATTTGTAATATTTATACCCCCTGCTTGAAAAGTGGGAGGGTATATTAGCAATCGACAAGCAAAAAAAAAAGAAAATGGTCATCCGACGTTTTTATTGAGGGAGCACAAGCATATAGTAGGTAAATTTTCTATAGTATTGAATTTCTATATTAATCATGTGGTTAAGGTCAGACGATACGTTCCTCAAATATATGTCTTGTTTCTCTTGGTATTGTTTCAAAATTATTTGAATTTGTCATTCTCTTCTGATTTGTACTTTGTTTTCAAATTGTTTTTAGTTATAAGTACACCAAAAATTGTGATATAGGCCATTCAAGAGATTACCCATAAGGGTTATATAAGAAATATGACCATGTGGTATCTTGGCCAAATGCCTGGTAAGGTACCCTAATTTTTTGTGAGGAACCTTGTTTAAGTACTTTTACTTCAATGACAAATTCTTAGGAAAAGTTATATTTTTGAGGAACCTGTCATCTGACCTTAAAAGGCAAACTTTTAACGTTGAATATATCAAATTTAAGTGATGACTCAAATATAAATATTGAAATTTAGATATCACGAGATTCTAGTGGTATGATGCTGATACTTTAAAAAGGAAAAAAAAGAATAATTTCCATTTGCTTTGGTAAATATAGTTTATATACATGATTATGTCCATGACATTTTATTTGTAAAGAATGTCATTCTGAAAGGTGTAATGACAATTTAATCATGTAAATAGTTAAATTCGAAAATATTCTTGTATAGCGTAAACATATATGAAATGATACTAAGTGAACTATAACACTAACAATAGCCACAGGCGATAAGACACTTGTCAACAATGATTTTGTGCACTTACGTCACCATAGTACCAAATTGCTAATTTTTAAATTTGAAAATAATTTTTTTTTTGCTTTGTTGTGCATCAATATATTTGTGTACAGTTTGTTCAAATTATCAAATCCTCATTTTATAAATTGGCTTAAAAAACAACAACTGAAAAACAACGATGTGAGGATTATAAGGACAATTTATCTAGTAAGCTCTCGACTGGGAGTTGTGGCGTGCTCCTGTAATCTAGCTACTTGGAGGTCAGGGTTGGTGGACGATTTGAGGGCGGGAGTCCTGCTCTCATGTGACCTATGTCGATCGGGCGTCCGCACTAAGCATGGCATCAATATGGTCACCTCGGGGGAGCCCAGGGTGTCCAGGTTGTCTAAGGAGGGACGTATCGGCCCAGGGTGGAAACACAGCAGGCAGAAGTCCCCGTGTTCTGCAGTAGTGGGATCGCGCCCGTGAATAGGCACATGTTGGCAGCCCGTCCAATACAATTGAACCCAATTCTTTTTTTTTTTTTAATTTCTGAAATCTTTTATACTTTAAACAAAAACTTACTTAAAATGTCCTTTTCTTATACTTTTTTCTTTCAATTTTAAGAAAATGAATCAAAATTTAATTTTAGTATACATTCCATTTACTCTGTTCAATTACAAACTAAAAATTTTGATAACACGCAATTCAGAATAAGAATTTATTAGATGGTTATTGGATGGTGTCATAAAGTCACGCAATTTGTTGATTTATGTTTATTTTAATAATTCAATATATATCAAATATTGCAATAAACTTAGGGAATTAAATACGGGTTAAATTGAATATACATGTAAATGCAAAAATAGTCAACTTGCCGGTTTTTTTTCTTCTATTTTTTGCAAAATACTTATCATCAATTAACTTTAAAACATCCAAATGGCCCAAAAGGAAAATTGTTCAAACTAAAAAATCTTATTGTAGGAATTATCAGGTTACAGAGAGATTTCACCTCATTTGAAGAGGAAAACAAATTAAAATCCTTAACAAAAAAGATTTTTTATTTACATGATCCAGAAAAAAAAACCCAGGGACCAACCGGCCTTTCAGTGTTCAGTTTTACAGTGAAAAAGTAAAACATTAATTTTTGGAAAAAAAGTTTCCCTTTCTTTTGTCATCATGGGTGATAACTTTGTATCAGATGACCAAGACTATTTACATATGTAATAAAGTTTACGTCTTTAAATAACCACTTACATTCCTTCTTCTCCGTTTGCGCTATAGAGCGGATACATGCATGTTAAGTCCAACGGAAATAGTCAAAGAATAAGTTTTCAGGCTCGTGGGAAACAATTTCGGTTGGGGGAGGGGGCAGCTCTTTATTTTCAGTTTGGGCATCCCTCTCAGGTTCCTACGGCCATTGTTTTCATAACTGGAATAAAAACCTTACTGATTATACACTGCACCTCATTCACATAATCTCGCGAGAGACTATAATAAAAATATCAAATAAATTTACAAAACTATCGTTCATTCGAAATTTGGGCATCCCCCCCAGGGTTCCCACGGTCATGTTTTTTTTTATTTTAATCAAAATTTTATTGATTTTACACTGCACCTCATTCACATACTTAGTAATCCCTCGAGAGACTAAAATGAATATATCAAATAAATTTACAAAACTGCCGTTCATTCGAATTTAAGTATATGATATCATTATTGATATTTTTCGTGAGGCTATCATACTAAAAAATATTCTAGTACTTAAATGTAAAAATAAAGAGAGACTGAGAGTAAATGTAGAAATACCGGTAATAATATTTACTTTTGATAAAGAAAGATAAGTTAAATAAGTTGTATAGTTTTGTTCACTATTGTTCCAATAGTAAAACTTGATCTTTTTTACTGTTAGCAGTAACAATAATTACATTAACTAGAGTTATAGCCCTTTAATAAGTCGGAAAAGCATTTTTAGAAGAAACAAACTGAAGATAAATTTTATATAAATAAGAGTAAGAGCAGAGCTTGAGGGATCTGTAACACCTTTAATTTTCTTATCTTATATGAAAATTATAAAAATGTTCCGATGCGTAAAATGATGCCATAGCTTAATAAACCGAATGGTATTCGGATTAATTGTTGGTGGATTTCGTGGATAACACCTATCCATGAATTTACATCACTACGGATGAATATCAGTCTTTTCATTGAATCAAACGGAGTACATTTAAAAGAAAAGTCCACTAAATAACATCCCCGCGAACATGTATTTTTTTGTTTGCCCACAAACCCCTTTAGGAATAAAAAATGATAACGCAGTAAATATTAACCGCAGGAAATTTTCAAAGGTAGAATAACGTATCATTGAGGAGTAAATATCCCTGGTTGACTGTTCACATCCTCCGAGAGCATTATACATGTATATTGAACATGAGTCATTTCAGTGAGTTTAGTTAATAGACGTAAAATTTCTACACATAATGAAAATTATTATCACTAAATTTCACTTGGGGATAAGAAATGTCAATTATTTCCTGTGTTTTCATTTGTCAATCATTTTATCGTTTAAACCTCTTTTTGAGATGCATGTACAATGAAAAAAGTATTTGAATTTTAAAATGTTTAATTCCTTTCAATGAAGCAATTCAACATGTTTGTCTATAACAAAAATCAAGATCAGGTTCATTATATCTAAATTGAATTTTTTTGTTTTGAAAAAATAATATTTTTCCCTTCCAACTTTTTTTACTCCAGTATTCCATTAACACTGTTATGTCAATCAATGAAACAGAAGTTTTCCCTATTTTTTAAATTACCGAGACATATTTGAAACATCTTTTATACATGTTATTAATACACGTGTACATTGAATTAATAGTTTGAAATCTACGATCAATAGGAAGACGACCTGTTTCGTTGTTTCTGAAAGATGTGGATGCAGGGAGTAAGGAATTATAATTAACAACTATATATAAAACTTTAAAATCTTGAACAAGCCTAATCAGGAAAATATTGTCCAACCTAAAAAATCTTATTTCAGGTGTTATGAAGTTCTAATGAGATTCTAGTTTAGATGTCAACTTCCTTGACATGAAAAACATTGATGTCCCTTATATAGAAGAATATGAATTTATTTATTCTCAAAAAAGTAGGGACCGACCAGCCAATTCTATATTGCAATAATCTGATGACAGAAAATCATTATTATTCACAGAAAAGGAGGGGTAGAGCAGGTTCCCTCTTTACTATATACATGTATACACGTGTCTGTTAAAAAATCTATAGCCAGGAATTTCTATATCTTCATGGGCGATAATCATATAAAAGATGAGCAATACTGTTTTAAAAAGTTAACGTTGTTCAGTGCCCGCCATTACTAGTATTCCATCTTCAACATTTGCTCTACAAAATGAAAATTTTTTTAATATACAGTATAATTTTTTCGCTAAATTTTAAGAACAAGAATTAAAATCTATATGACTCTTAAATTACATTTTAGCATTCATTCAATTTACTTTGTTCAATCACATATTAAAAAAAAAATAACAAGAAATTCAAACTTAGAATTAATTGGATGATTTTATAAAGTGAAAAAGATTATTAATTTATGTTTATTTTTATGATTTTCAAATACTGCAATAAATTAACTTAAGTAATTAAATATGGGTCATATTGTATATATATATGCGGAAATAGTTGAAGTATTTTAGATTTTTCTATTTTGGCAAAATACAATGTTTTGACCCTTTGGCATTTTTATGCTAGGAAGTACTGGGATCTGATTGAGGTGTCTTCTTTACTAGTACTTGTAATTTATAAATAAATATTTAGGAATTTATGAGATACCAAAACAGACAATAGGTATCTTTTTAGAAAAGGGGAAGTAGGGAAAATGAATGTCAATTAACTTTCAAACATTCAAATGGCCCAAAAGGAAAATAGTTCAAGAAAACAAGAAAATCTTATTTCAGGAGTTATGAAGCTTCATCGAGATTTCATTGTAGATTTCAACTCATTAAAATATTTGAGGAGAAAAACAAAATAAATCAGGAAAAATGCAGGGATCGACTAGACTTTCTTTGTCCAGTTTTTTAGTGGAATAGTTAAATATTATTTTTGGGGAAAAAAGAGTTCCTTTTTTGTGTCGTCAGAGGGTGATAACTTTGTATCAGATGACCAACGGACATAGTCCAGGAATTAGTTCTTAGTCCCGTAGGAAGAAATTTCAGTGAAGGTGGGCACAGCTGAATATTTTCTGTTTGGACGCAGTTCTTACGGCCATGATTTTCATAATTGTAACAAAAACCTAACTAATTATACACTGTACCCCATTCAGAATTTCTCATGAGAAACTAAAACAAAAATTTCAAATAAATGAACAAAACTGTCGTTCATTCGTAGTATATGATATCATAATTGATTTTTTTTTGGTATGGCTATCATACTGGCAAATACTACTATTTAAATATGAAAATAAAGAGAGGAGAGTCAATGTTGAAATAGTCATATTTAACTTTGTTTAAAAAAGACACGGATATACATATTCACGTATGATACGTTAACAGTATAGTTGTATACATAACTGTTTCAATAGAAAGACTTGTGTACAGTGTAACTAGAGTTGTAGCTCTTTGATAAGTCCCGATAAATCACAAAAGCGTTTTTAGATAAAGATTGAAGATACCACATTTGATAAAAAGAGAGTAAGAGCAGAGCTTGAGGGATATTACAAATATATCATAAAGTTTCCTTTGAATATAATGTTCCGATAAGTAAAATGGTGTGTTAGCTGAATAAACCGTGGATTTCGTGGATCACTTTTATCCACAAATTTACATCCCTACGAAATAATGTTTTGTAAAAATATTTTTTCATTGAATCAATCGGAGTACCTTTAAACGAATAATCCACTAAATAACATCCCTGCGAACAAGTAAAGTTTTGCTGGCTTACAACATTGACCCACTTAGGAAAAAAAAAGATAACTCAGTATAAATCAAGGACCGCTGGGATTTTCAAAAGTGGAATCACGTGTCTTTGAGGAGTAAATATCCCCTGTCGACTGCTCATAACCGCCGTGAGCATTATACATGAATATTAAACATGAAAATCAATATTCAAAAACGGATGTTTTGACAATTTGAATGCAATGTACATTTCCAGGTGGATGTTTCTTCATCAAACATCAAAAATACTACATAATGACAATCTTAATTTCAGTGACTTAATTTTGTATATGTATTATTCTTTTATTCACCATGGAAAATTATCAATAAATTTCTGTTGAAAAAAATGTTGATTATTTCCCGTGTTTTTTATTTTTTATTTTTTAATCATTTTAAAACTTCAACCATTTTTTTTAATTCTATAAAAGGCTAATATATTCCCATTTAATATGTTTGTCTGTGATATAAGATAGTTCAGCTTTACTATTCATACAATGTAAATTGAAGAATGATTACTGTTTTCTTTCACATGTAAAAATGCAGAAGTACTATAAATATATCTGATGATGTATTGATGATATTCATTTAGAAAGGATTTCACTCTGAGAGTTGAAGTAACCATTTATTCATGCAAAGAACTAATACGGAAGTATTCTTCACTCTTCTTGTATAGCGAAAACATACTGAACCATAACTCTAACAATAGCCACCGGCGATAAGACACGTGTTCATAATGATAAGTGTGTATCTTCGTCACCATAGAACCTTATTGCTAAATATTTCACATTAAAATAATTTGTGCATCGTTTTGTATCAATATTATATTTTGGCTTAATTAGATAAAAAAGATAAATATAAAATTTCATTTAATTCAAACGACAAAAATGATAAAACACAGATATGAAGAATATAAGAAAATTAATCCATTAAGCTGTCGACTGGGAGTTGTGGCGTGCTCCTGTAATCTAGCTTCTTGGAGGTCAGGGTTGGTGGACGATTTGAGGGCGGGAGTCCTGCTCTCATGTGACCTATGTCGATCGGGCGTCCGCACTAAGCATGGCATCAATATGGTCACCTCGGGGGAGCCCAGGGTGTCCAGGTTGTCTAAGGAGGGACGTATCGGCCCAGGGTGGAAACACAGCAGGCAGAAGTCCCCGTGTTCTGCAGTAGTGGGATCGCGCCCGTGAATAGGCACATGTTGGCAGCCCGTCCAATACAATTGAACCCAATCCTTTTTCTTTTTTGTTTTCATAAAACCATTTTGAAATCATTTCAATAACAATAGGCGAAAACATTATTTTTTAAAAATTATTTTTTTTATTTTAAAAAAGATTTTTAATAAACCTAATTAATGTGAATTCGTTTAATTTTACAACTAACAAATTTTAGATATAGTTAAATATGAAATATAATTGAAGAATTTTATTGAATACCTTTGCTAAGTATAAAAAATGTAATTAAAAGTTTTATTGATTTTAAAATCTTAAAGTAATAAATAAATATATATCAAAAACTGTAGCTAACTGAAGGGATGAACTAATTAAGGGTTTACATGTAATTGAATACATATGCGAGGATATATATACTCAGTATACTATTTTTTTATTTTGAAAAATGATTGTTTTCCCCATGACCTTTTATACTCCAGTATTCCATTAACACTGTTATGTCAATCAATGAAACAGAAGTTTTCCCTGTTTTTTTTAAAGTACCGAGACATATTTGAATTATCTTTTATACGTGTTATTGATACACGTGTATATTAAATTAATAGTTTGAAATCTACGATCAATAGGAAGACGACTTGTTTCGTTGTTTTTGAAAGGGGTGGAAGCAGGGAGTAAGGAATTATAATTAACAATTATTCATTAAACTTGAAAATCTCGAACAAGCCCAATTAAGAACATATTGTCCAACCTAAAATATCTTATTTCAGGTGTCATGAAGTTCTAGTGAGATTCTAGTCAAGATATCAACTTCCTTGAGATGAAAAACATTGATGTCCTATATATAGGAGAAATATCAATTTATTTGCTCTCAAAATGGTAGGGACCGACCAGCCAATTTTATTGTGCAATAACCTGATGACAGTAAATCATTATTTTTCACAGAAAAGTGGAGGTAGAGCAGGTTTCCTCTTTACGATATATACACGTGATTGTGAGAAAACAATCAGACGTCTATAACCAGGAATTTTTATATCGTCATGGGCGATAATCATATAAAAGATGAGCAATATTGTTTTAAAAAGTTAACGTTGTTCTGTACCCTCCATTACTAGTATTCCATCTTCAACATTTGCTCTACAAAATGAAAACAGACCAACAGACAGAGTCCGGGAATCCGTATACATAGTTTACAACCAAAACCTTACTGGTAATATACATGTATCCATCACAAATACACGTGAGAGACGAAAATAACAATTATCAAATACATGTATTATGCAAATTTGTCCTCCATTCGAAGTATACATTATATGATTGATATTTTTTGTCGCGCTTTCATCCCTATCTATTTGATATTCAAAGTTAAGTTATCAATGAAAATATCAAATCCAGTTTCATATATAAGCAAAAAAGGAGAGTCTTTTTTTTAGACTGATCACATTTTTTTAACTGTTAGGACAACAATAATGACATTAACTAAAGTTGTGTCTCTTTGATAACTAAAGTCAGAAAAGCGTTTTTTTTTTAATACATTAAAGATGAATTTTGTTAAAAGGAGAGTTCGAAGAAAGGTTGAGGGATATAATACCTTTAAAGTTTTTCTTTGAATATAATATATTTAAAAATGCGCTTGCATTATGCAGTATGCGGGTTAATGTTTCTTCATCAAACATCAAACATACATTGCCAATCTTAATTTCAGTTTGTAAAGTCTGTGTATACACCTGTTTTTTTTTTTTTTTTAATTATTATTCCACTGGCAAACAATCACTTAATTTCTCTTGACATTAGAAAATTAGACATTAGAAATGTTTATTAATTCTCGTGTTTTTATTTTCAATCATTTTATAGTCTTAAGCATTAAAAAAAGAAGTCTGATACCTCAAAATAATGCCAGGTTTGTCTATAACTTAAATCAGAATCAGGTTTATTATTCTTAAATTGCAGAATTTTTTCCATTTTCTTTTACATTTAAAAATGCAAGAAAGTACTGTAAATATTTCTGATTATGTATTCATGACATTTATTTAGAAAGGATTTCAAGTTGAAGTAAAAATTCATTCATGTAAAGAACTAACTGGACATCGATGTTTACTGAACTATAACTCTAACAATAGCCACCGGCGATAAGACAGGTGTTCATAATGATAAGTGTGTATCTACGTCACCATAATAATCATATTGCTAAAAATTTTATATAAATTAATTTTGTGCTTTGTTTGCATCAATATTAATTTGTTTAATTTAAAAAAAATGAAAAATCAAAATTTTATTTGATTCAAACGACAAAAAATGTTAAAACACAGATGTGAGGATTATAAGGAAAATTAATTCATGAAACTGTCGACTGGGAGTTGTGGCGTGCTCCTGTAATCTAGCTACTTGGAGGTCAGGGTTGGTGGACGATTTGAGGGCGGGAGTCCTGCTCTCATGTGACCTATGTCGATCGGGCGTCCGCACTAAGCATGGCATCAATATGGTCACCTCGGGGGAGCCCAGGGTGTCCAGGTTGTCTAAGGAGGGACGTATCGGCCCAGGGTGGAAACACAGCAGGCAGAAGTCCCCGTGTTCTGCAGTAGTGGGATCGCGCCCGTGAATAGGCACATGTTGGCAGCCCGTCCAATACAATTGAACCCAATCCTTTTTTTTTTTTAATCTTTTTTATACTTTAAAACAGGACATCCAGAATCAATACCCTTTTTTAATATACAGTATAATTTTTTCGGTAAATTTTAAGAACAAGAATTAAAATCTATATGACTCTTAAATTACATTTTAGCATTCATTCAATTTACTTTGTTCAATCACATATTAAAAAAAAATTAATAACAAGAAATTCAAACTTAGAATTAATTGGATGATTTCATAAAGTGAAAAAGATTATTAATTTATGTTTATTTTTATGATTTTCAAATACTGCAATAAATTAACTCAAGTAATTAAATATGGGTCATATTGTATATATATATGCGGAAATAGTTTAAGTATTTTAGATTTTTCTATTTTGGCAAAATACAATGTTTTGACCCTTTGGCATTTTTATGCTAGGAAGTACTGGGATCTGATTGAGGTGTCTTCTTTACTAGTACTTGTAATTTATAGCTAATATTTAGGAATTTATGAGATACCAAAACAGACAATAGGTATCTTTATAGAAAAGGGGAAGTAGGGAAAATGAATGTCAATTTAACGTTCAAACATTCAAATGGCCCAAAAGGAAAATTGTTCAAGAAAACAAGGAAATTTTATTTCAGGAGCTATGAAGCTACATCGAGATTTCATTGTAGATTTCAACTCATTAAAATATTTGAGGAGAAAAACAAAATAAATCAGGAAAAATGCAGGGATCGACTAGACTTTCTTTGTCCAGTTTTTCAGTGGAATAGTTAAATATTATTTTTGGGGAAAAAAGAGTTCCTTTTTTGTGTCGTCAGGGGGTGATAACTTTGTATCAGATGACCAACGGACATAGTCCAGGAATTAGTTCTTAGTCCCGTAGGAAGAAATTTCAGTGAAGGTGGGCACAGCTGAATATTTTCTGTTTGGACGCCCCCCCCCCCCCCACACACACACACATCCCTTCCGGGTTCTTACGGCCATGATTTTCATAATTGTAACAAAAACTAACTAATTATACACTGTACCCCATTCACAAATTCTCATGAGAAACTAAAACAAAAATTTCAAATAAATGAACAAAACTGTCGTTCATTCGTAGTATATGATATCATAATTTATTTTTTTTATGGTAAGGCTATTATACTGGTAAATACTACTATTTAAATATGAAAATAAAGAGAGGAGAGTCAATGTTGAAATAGTCATATTTAACTTTGTTTAAAAAAGACAGGGATATACATATTCACGTATGATACGTTAACAGTATAGTTGTATACATTACTGTTTCAATAGAAAGACTTGTGTACAATGTAACTAGAGTTGTAACTCTTTGATAAGTCCCGATAAATCACAAAAGCGTTTTTAGATAAAGATTGAAGATACCACATTTGATAAAAAGAGAGTAAGAGCAGAGCTTGAGGGATATTACAAATATATCATAAAGTTTCCTTTGAATATAATGTTCCGATAAGTAAAATGGTGTGTTAGCTGAATAAACCGTGGATTTCGTGGATCACTTTTATCCACAAATTTACATCCCTACGAAATAATATTTTGTAAAAATATTTTTTCATTGAATCAATCGGGGTACCTTTAAACGAATAATCCACTAAATAACATCCCTGCTAACAAGTTAAGTTTTGCTGGCTTATAACATTGACCCACTTAGGAAAAAAAAGATAACTCAGTATAAATCAGGGACCGCTGGGATTTTCAAAAGTGGAATCACGTGTCTTTGAGGAGTAAATATCCCCTGTCGACTGCTCATAACCGCCGTGAGCATTATACATGAATATTAAACATGAAAATCAATATTCAAAAACGGATGTTTTGACAATTTGAATGCAATGTACATTTCCAGGTGGATGTTTCTTCATCAAACATCAAAAATACTACACAATGACAATCTTAATTTCAGTGACTTAATTTTGTATATGTATTATTCTTTTATTCACCATGGAAAATTATCAATAAATTTCTGTTGAAAAAAATGTTGATTATTTCCCGTGTTTTTTATTTTTTATTTTTTAATCATTTTAAAACTTAAACCATTTTTTTTTAATTCTATAAAAGTCTAATATATTCCCATTTAATATGTTTGTCTGTAATATAAGATGGTTCAGCTGTACTATTCATACAATGTAAATCGAAGAATGATTACCGTTTTCTTTCACATGTAAAAATGCAGAAGTACTATAAATATATCTGATGATGTATTGATGATATTCATTTAGAAAGGATTTCACTCTGAAAGTTGAAGTAACCATTTATTCATGCAAAGAACTAATACGGAAGTATTCTTCACTCTTCTTGTATAGCGAAAACATACTGAACCATAACTCTAACAATAGCCACCGGCGATAAGACACGTGTTCATAATGATAAGTGTGTATCTTCGTCACCATAGAACCTTATTGCTAAATATTTCACATTAAAATAATTTGTGCATCGTTTTGTATCAATATTATATTTTGGCTTAATTAGATAAAAAAGATAAATATTAAATTTCATTTAATTCAAACGACAAAAATGATAAAACACAGATATGAAGAATATAAGAAAATTAATCCATTAAGCTGTCGACTGGGAGTTGTGGCGTGCTCCTGTAATCTAGCTACTTGGAGGTCAGGGTTGGTGGACGATTTGAGGGCGGGAGTCCTGCTCTCATGTGACCTATGTCGATCGGGCGTCCGCACTAAGCATGGCATCAATATGGTCACCTCGGGGGAGCCCAGGGTGTCCAGGTTGTCTAAGGAGGGACGTATCGGCCCAGGGTGGAAACACAGCAGGCAGAAGTCCCCGTGTTCTGCAGTAGTGGGATCGCGCCCGTGAATAGGCACATGTTGGCAGCCCGTCCAATACAATTGAACCCAATTCTCTTTTTCTGTATTGTATTGAAAAATAAATAAGAAATTATATATTGACACGATTTTAGTAAGATTTTATAATTTTATCTACGTATCACATTAATTTATTTGTAAAATTTAAAAGCTTTTCAAATTAAAAAAAATGTACACTGTGCTTTTTATGCCTCCGTAATCGAAGATTTAGGGATATAGAGTTTTTACCGTGTCCGTCCGTCTGTCTTTTTGTCCGCACAAACTTTAACCTTGCCCATAACTTCTGACGGGGTAGGGCTATGGCTTTGATATTTCATTTGAATATTCTTTGTGACAAGACCTTTCTTTGGGTAAAGCGGATATGGGGCTTATATAGCACTTATGACGTGAAACAAAGTTTTAAATATAAATCTACCGTTCACAAATTATATAGTGAATCCATGTTTTTACACGTGCAATAGTTTATATATACAAATATTTACGATCTGAAGCTTTTTTGAACCTTCTTTCATGAGTTACATCGGATTTGAACGCCCAAGACACCAGTTATCGATAAAAGATGAAATTTTATAGCTAACGACATGCTGTGTATGTAAAGACAAAATATTGATCTGATATATATTGAGATTAGTATGTTTTTTCTTTCATCAAGTGTGTATGCAAGTAAATGAAAAATGCAGAGGATGATTTAATACGCCAAATGAATCGCCTTGATATATAAATGAAATTAATCAGAGGCACAATCTGGGTGGTAAAGTTACGTATTTTTTGATTGAACAAATGTTTATACTTTTATCTTTATTATTAGTGTCTTTTTATCTTCGCCAAGCATATAATTACTTACAGAATCAGATATAAATTGGATTCATTCTTTCAATAAACTGAAAGGAATGATGAAAATTAGTATCTTCCTCTCTCTTTCTTCTTGTCTGTACATTTATGATCATTCCGTACGTGAAACGATTGTAATGCTATCTACCTCTTTTGTACAAAGTTACATGCTGAATACTGTAGCTCACTAGATTTTCGTGACATCTTATTTACGCGAGATAGTAATTGACTCCTGATTAGCGTGACAAAATTTTCAAGAAATATGGCTATTGCTCTATATAATCTTAAGGAAAATATACGCGAGAATTAAAATTTCGCGAGCACACTGTCTCGCGTAAATACGCAAAATTAAAGTTCTCGCGAATAAAAAGTGATTTACAGTAATTCCATCTAAGTTACTAAGGAACATATGCTTAAGATTTCAAAATTAAATAAACCTTGTAAATTTGGCAGATATTTCATTTTTTATA